>JARKHS020011540.1:0-195948 GCA_030143305.2 Amblyomma americanum | reverse complement strand
TTCGCTCAAAAACTCGATACTAAAGAGGCGGTTGTGGCTGTTTTTGCGACGCTGCTCATGTTGTTGCATCGCGTAACGTGTTTTTGTTGCAGTTGGACTCGTTCGCTCATGAATTCGATATTAAAGAGTCGGTTCTGGCTCTTTGAGCGGCCCTGTTCTTGTTGCGCGCATCGCTGGACGTATTTCTGTTGCAGTTGGAATCGTTCGCTCACGAACATGATGCTATTGCGGCGGTTGTCGCTCTTTGAGCGACGCTGTTCATATTGCGCGCATCGGTGGACGTATTTTTGTTGCAGTTCGACTCGTTCGCTCTAGAAATCGATACTAAAGAGTCTGTTCTCGCTGTTTTAACGACGCTGTTCATGTTGAGCGCATCGCTGGACGTGTTTTGGTTGCAGTTGGAATCGTTCGCTCACAAACTCTATACTAAAGCGGCGGCTGTCGCTGTTTGAGCGACGCTGTTCATGTTGCGCGCATCGCTGGACGTATTTTTGTCGCAGTTGGACTCGTTCGCTTAAGAACTCGAAACTAATGCGGCGGTTAAATTTTCGCTGTTTCAGCGACGGTGTTCATATTGCGCGCATCGCTGGACGTATTTGTGTGGCAGTTGGAATCGTTCGCTCACAAACACGACAATAAAGCGGCGGCTGTCGCTGTTTGAGCGACGCTGATCAGGTTGCGCGCTTCGCTGGGCTATTTTTGATGCAGATGGACGCATTCGCTCACGGACTCGATATTAAAGAGTCGGTTCTCGCTCTTTGAGCGACCCTGTTCATGTTGCGCGCATCGCTAGACGTATTTTTATTACAGTTGGACTCGTTCGCTTAAGAACGGATACTAAGGCGGCGGCTAAATTGTCGCTGTTTGAGCGACGCTGTTCATGTTGCGCGCATCGCTGGACGTATTTGTGTTGCAGTTGGAATCGTTCGCTCACGAATTCGATACTAAAGCGGCGGTTGTCGCTCTTTCAGCGACGCTGTTCATGTTGCGCGCATCGCTGGGCGTATTTTTGTTGCAGATTAACTCCTTCGCTCACGAACTCGATACCAAAAAGGCGGTTCTCGCTATTTGAGCGATGCTGTTCACGTTGCGTGCATCGCTGGGCGTATTTTTGTTGCAGGTGGACTCCTTCGCTCAAAAACTCGATACTAAAGAGGCGGTTGTGGCTGTTTTTGCGACGCTGCTCATGTTGTTGCATCGCGTGACGTATTTTTGTTGCAGTTGGACTCGTTCGCTCACGAATTCGACACTAAAGAGGCGGTTCTTTCTTTTTTTGCGACGCTGTTCATGTTGCGCGCATCGCTTGACGTATTTTTGTTGCAGTTGGACTCTTTCGCTCAAGAATTCGGTACTAAAGAGGCGGTTCTCGCTCCTTGAGCGATGGTGTTCATGTTGCGCGCATCGCTGGGCGTATTTTTGCTGCAGATGGACGCATTCGCTCACGAACCTGATATTAAATAGTCGGTTATCACTGTTTGAGCGACGTTGTTCATGTTGATATCATCGCTGGACGTATTTTTGTGGCAGTTGGACTCGTTGGCTCACGAACTCGATACTAAAGCGGCGGTTGTCGCTGTTTGAGCGACGCTGCTCATTTTGCGCGCATGGCTGGACGTATTTTTGTTGCAGTTGGACTCGTTCGCTCAAGAACTCGATAATAAAGAGGCGGTTCTCGTTGTTTGACCGACGCTGTTTATGTTGCGCGCATCGCAGGGCATATTTTTGCTGCAGATGGAGGCATTCGCTCAAGAACCTGATATGAAATGGTCGGTTCTCACTGTTTGAGCGACGTTGTTCATGTTGATATCATCGCTGGACGTATTTTTGTTGCAGTTGGAATCGTTCGCTCACAAACTCGATTCTAAAGCGGCGGCTGTCGCTGTTTGAGCGACGCTAATCAGGTTGCGCACTTCGCTGGGCATATTTTTGATGCAGATGGACGCATTCGCTCACGGAGTCGATATTAAAGAGTCGGCTCTCGCTCTTTGATCGACCCTGTTCATGTTGCGCGCTTTACTGGACGTATTTTTGTTGCAGTTGGAATCGTTCGCTCACAAACTCGATACTAAAGCGGCGGCTGTCGCTGTTTGAGCGACGTTGTTCATGTTGCGCGCATCGCTGGATGTATTTTTGTTGCAGTTGGACTCGTTCGCTTAAGAACTCGATACTAATGCGGCGGTTAAATTGTCGCTTCAGGTGGACGCAGGGGCGCAACAAAAACACACGGACATAGAAGTAGACAGGGACGAGCGCTTTTGAGCGCTGTTGTCGCTGTTTGAGCGACGCTGTTCATGTTGCGCGCATCGCTGGACGTATTTGTGTTGCAGTTGGAATCGTTCGCTTACAAACTCGATACTAAAGTGGCGGCTGTGGCTGCTTGAGCGACGCCGATCAGGTTGCGCGCTTAGCTGGGCGTATTTTTGATGCAGATGGACGCATTCGCTCACGGACTCGATATTAAAGAGTCGGTTCTCGCACTTTGAGCGACCCTGTTCATGTTTCGCGCATCGCTGGACGTATTTTTGTTGCAGTTGGACTCGTTCGCTTAAGAACTCGATACTAATGCGGCGGTTAAATTGTCGCTGTTTGAGCGACGCTGTTCATGTTGTGCGCATCGCTGGACGTATTTGTGTTGCAGATGGAATCGTTCGCTCACGAACTTGATAATAAAGAGGCGGTTCTCGCTGTTTGAGCGACGCTGTTCATGTTGCGCGCATCGCTGGGCGTATTTTTGATGCAGATGGACGCATTCGCTCACGAACTCGATAATAAAGCGGCGGTTGTCGCTGTTTGAGCGACGCTGGTCATGTTGCGCGCATCGCTGGGCGTATTTTTGATGCAGATGGACGCATTCGCTTACGGACTCGGTATTAAAGAGTCGGTTCTGGCTCCTTGAGCAGCCCTCTTCATGTTGCGCGCATCGCTGGACGTATTTTTGTTGCAGTTGGAATCGTTCGCTCACAAAGTCGATACTAAAGCGGCGGTTAAGTTGTCGCTGTTTGAGCGACGCTGTTCATGTTGCGCGCATCGCTGGACGTATTTTTGTTGCAGTTGGAAATGTTCGCTCACGAACTCGATTCTAAAGAGTCTGTTGTTGCTGTTAGAGCGCCGCTGTTCATGTTGCGCGCATCGCTGGACGTATTTTTGTTGCAGTTGGAGTCGTTCGCTATAGAAATCGATACTAAAGCGGCAATTGTCGCTCTTAGAGCGGCGCTGTTCATGTTGCGCACATCGCTGGGTGTATTTTTGTTGCAGTTGGAATCGTTCGCTCACGAACTCGATAATAAAGCGGCGGTTGTCGCTCTTTGAGAGACGCTGTTCACGTTTCGCGCATCGCTGGAGGTATTTTTGATTCAGTTGGAATCGTTCGCTCACGAACTCGATACTAAAGCGGCGGTTGACGCTGTTTGAGCGACGTTGTTCATGTTGCGCGCATCGCTGGATGTATTTTTGTTGCAGTTGGACTCGTTCGCTTAAGAACTCGATACTAATGCGGCGGTTAAATTGTCGCTGTTTGAGCGACGCTGTTCATGTTGCGCGCATCGCTGGACGTATTTGTGCTGCAGTTGGAATCGTTCGCTCAAAAACACGATACTAAAGCGGCGGGTGTCGCTGTTTGAGCGACGCTGTTCATGTTGCGCGCATCGCTGGACGTATTTTTGTTGCAGTTGGACTCGTTCGCTTAAGATCTCGATACTAATGCGGCGGTTAAATTGTCGCTGTTTGAGCGACGCTGTTCATGTTGCGCGCATCGCTGGACGTATTTGTGTTGCAGTTGGAAATGTTCGCTCACGAACTCGATACTAAAGAGTCTGTTGTTGCTGTTTGAGCGACGCTGTTCAAGTTGCGCGCATCGCTGGACGTATTTTTGTTGCAGTTGGACTCGTTCTCTAGAGAAATCGATACTAAAGCGGCAATTGTTGCTCTTAGAGCGACGCTGTTAATGTAGCGCGCATCGCTGGGCGTATTTTTGTTAAAGTTGGAATCGTTCGTTCGAGAAATCGATACTAAAGAGTCTGTTCTCGCTGTTTGAGCGACGCTGTTCATGTTGCGCACATCACTGGGCGCATTTTTGATGCAGATGGACTCATTCGCTCACGGACTCGATATTAAAGAGTCGGTTCTCGCTCTTTGAGCGACCCTGTTCATGTTGGGCGCATCGCTGGATGTATTTTTATTGCAGTTGGAATCGTTCGCTCACAAACACGATACTAAAGCGGCGGGTGTCGCTGTTTGAGCGACGCTGTTCATGTTGCGCGCATCGCTGGACGTATTTTTGTTGCAGTTGGACTGGTTCGCTTAAGAACTCGATACTAATGCGGCGGTTAAATTGTCGCTGTTTGAGCGACGCTGTTCATGTTGCGCGCATCGCTGGACGTATTTGTGTTGCAGTTGGAATCGTTCGCTTACAAACTCGATACTAAAGTGGCGGCTGTGGCTGTTTGAGCGACGCCGATCAGGTTGCGCGCTTCGCTGGGCGTATTTTTGATGCAGATGGACGCATTCGCTCACGGACTCGAGTATTAAAGAGTCGGTTCTCGCACTTTGAGCGAGCCCTGTTCATGTTTCGCGCATCGCTGGACGTATTTTTGTTGCAGTTGGACTCGTTCGCTTAAGAACTCGATACTAATGCGGCGGTTAAATTGTCGCTGTTTGAGCGACGCTGTTCATGTTGTGCGCATCGCTGGACGTATTTGTGTTGCAGATGGAATCGTTCGCTCACGAACTTGATAATAAAGAGGCGGTTCTCGCTGTTTGAGCGACGCTGTTCATGTTGCGCGCATCGCTGGGCGTAGTTTTGATGCAGATGGACGCATTCGCTCACGAACTCGATAATAAAGCGGCGGTTGTCGCTGTTTGAGCGACGCTGCTCATGTTGCGCGCATCGCTGGGCGTATTTTTGATGCAGATGGACGCATTCGCTTACGGACTCGGTATTAAAGAGTCGGTTCTGGCTCCTTGAGCAGCCCTGTTCATGTTGCGCGCATCGCTGGACGTATTTTTGTTGCAGTTGGAATCGTTCGCTCACAAAGTCGATACTAAAGCGGCGGTTAAGTTGTCGCTGTTTGAGCGACGCTGTTCATGTTGCGCGCATCGCTGGACGTATTTTTGTTGCAGTTGGAATTGTTCGCTCTAGAAATCGATACTAAACAATCTGTTCTCGCTGTTTTAACGACGCTGTTCATGTTGAGCGCATCGCTGGACGTGTTTTGGTTGCAGTTGGAATTGTTCGCTCACAAACTCGATACTAAAGCGGCAATTGTCGCTCTTAGAGCGGCGCTGTTCATGTTGCGCACATCGCTGGGTGTATTTTTGTTGCAGTTGGAATCGTTCGCTCACGAACTCGATAATAAAGCGGCGGTTGTCGCTCTTTGAGAGACGCTGTTCACGTTTCGCGCATCGCTGGAGGTATTTTTGATTCAGTTGGAATCGTTCGCTTACAAACTCGATACTAAAGTGGCGGCTGTGGCTGTTTGAGCGACGCCGATCAGGTTGCGCGCTTAGCTGGGCGTATTTTTGATGCAGATGGACGCATTCGCTCACGGACTCGATATTAAAGAGTCGGTTCTCGCACTTTGAGCGACCCTGTTCATGTTTCGCGCATCGCTGGACGTATTTTTGTTGCAGTTGGACTCGTTCGCTTAAGAACTCGATACTAATGCGGCGGTTAAATTGTCGCTGTTTGAGCGACGCTGTTCATGTTGTGCGCATCGCTGGACGTATTTGTGTTGCAGATGGAATCGTTCGCTCACGAACTTGATAATAAAGAGGCGGTTCTCGCTGTTTGAGCGACGCTGTTCATGTTGCGCGCATCGCTGGGCGTATTTTTGATGCAGATGGACGCATTCGCTCACGAACTCGATAATAAAGCGGCGGTTGTCGCTGTTTGAGCGACGCTGCTCATGTTGCGCGCATCGCTGGGCGTATTTTTGATGCAGATGGACGCATTCGCTTACGGACTCGGTATTAAAGAGTCGGTTCTGGCTCCTTGAGCAGCCCTCTTCATGTTGCGCGCATCGCTGGACGTATTTTTGTTGCAGTTGGAATCGTTCGCTCACAAAGTCGATACTAAAGCGGCGGTTAAGTTGTCGCTGTTTGAGCGACGCTGTTCATGTTGCGCGCATCGCTGGACGTATTTTTGTTGCAGTTGGAAATGTTTGCTCACGAACTCGATTCTAAAGAGTCTGTTGTTGCTGTTAGAGCGACGCTGTTCATGTTGCGCGCATCGCTGGACGTATTTTTGTTGCAGTTGGAGTCGTTCGCTATAGAAATCGATACTAAAGCGGCAATTGTCGCTCTTAGAGCGGCGCTGTTCATGTTGCGCACATCGCTGGGTGTATTTTTGTTGCAGTTGGAATCGTTCGCTCACGAACTCGATAATAAAGCGGCGGTTGTCGCCCTGAGAGACGCTGTTCACGTTTCGCGCATCGCTGGAGGTATTTTTGATTCAGTTGGAATCGTTCGCTCACGAACTCGATACTAAAGCGGCGGTTGACGCTGTTTGAGCGACGTTGTTCATGTTGCGCGCATCGCTGGATGTATTTTTGTTGCAGTTGGACTCGTTCGCTTAAGAACGCGATACTAATGCGGCGGTTAAATTGTCGCTGTTTGAGCGACGCTGTTCATGTTGCGCGCATCGCTGGACGTATTTGTGCTGCAGTTGGAATCGTTCGCTCAAAAACACGATACTAAAGCGGCGGGTGTCGCTGTTTGAGCGACGCTGTTCATGTTGCGCGCATCGCTGGACGTATTTTTGTTGCAGTTGGACTCGTTCGCTTAAGAACTCGATACTAATACGGCGGTTAAATTGTCGCTGTTTGAGCGACGCTGTTCATGTTGCGCGCATCGCTGGACGTATTTGTGTTGCAGTTGGAAATGTTCGCTCACGAACTCGATACTAAAGAGTCTGTTGTTGCTGTTTGAGCGACGCTGTTCCAGTTGCGCGAATCGCTGGACGTATTTTTGTTGCAGTTGGACTCGTTCTCTAGAGAAATCGATACTAAAGCGGCAATTGTTGCTCTTAGAGCGACGCTGTTAATGTTGCGCGCATCGCTGGGCGTATTTCTGTTAAAGTTGGAATCGTTCGTTCGAGAAATCGATACTAAAGAGTCTGTTCTCGCTGTTTGAGCGACGCTGTTCATGTTGCGCACATCACTGGGCGCATTTTTGATGCAGATGGACTCATTCGCTCACGGACTCGATATTAAAGAGTCGGTTCTCGCTCTTTGAGCGACCCTGTTCATGTTGGGCGCATCGCTGGATGTATTTTTATTGCAGTTGGAATCGTTCGCTCACAAACACGATACTAAAGCGGCGGGTGTCGCTGTTTGAGCGACGCTGTTCATGTTGCGCGCATCGCTGGACGTATTTTTGTTGCAGTTGGACTGGTTCGCTTAAGAACTCGACACTAATGCGGCGGTTAAATTGTCGCTGTTTTTGCGACGCTGTTCATGTTGCGCGCATCGCTGCACGTATTTGTGTTGCCGTTGGAATCGTTCTTTCACAGACTCGATACTAAAGCGGCGGCTGTCGCTGTTTGAGCGATGCTGATCAGGATGCGCGCATCGCTGGGCGTATTTTTGATGCAGATGGAGGCATTCGCTCACGGACTCAGTATTAAAGAGTCGGTTCTGGCTCTTTGAGCAGCCCTGTTCATGTTGCGCGCATCGCTGGACGTATTTTTGTTGCAGTTGGAAATGTTCGCTCACGAATCGATACTAAAGAGTCTGTTGTTGCAGTTAGAGCGACGGTGTTCATGTTGCGCGCATCGCTGGACGTAATTTTGTTGCAGTTGGAATCGTTCGCTAGAGAAATCGATACTAAAGCGGCAATTGTCGCTCTTAGAGCGACGCTGTTCATGTTGCGCGCATCGCTGGACGTATTTTTGTTGCAGTTGGAATCGTTCGCTATAGAAATCGATACTAAAGAGTCTGTTCTCGCTGTTTGAGCGACGCTGTTCATGTTGAGCGCATCGCTGGACGTGTTTTGGTTGCAGTTGGAATTGTTCGCTCACAAACTCGATACTAAAGCGGCGGCTGTCGCTGTTTGAGCGACGCTGTTCATGTTGCGCGCATCGCTGGACGTATTTTTGTTGCAGTTGGACTCGTTCGCTTAAGAACTCGATACTAATGCGGCGGTTAAATTGTCGCTGTTTGAGCGACGGTGTTCATGTTGCGCGCATCGCTGGACGTATTTGTGTTGCAGTTGGAATCGTTCGCTCACAAACACGATAATTAAGCGGCGGCTGTCGCTGTTTGAGCGACGCTGATCAGGTTGCGCGCTTCGCTGGGCTATTTTTGATGCAGATGGACGCATTCGCTCACGGACTCGATATTAAAGAGTCGGTTCTCGCTCTTTGAGCGACCCTGTTCATGTTGCGCGCATCGCTAGACGTATTTTTATTACAGTTGGACTCGTTCGCTTAAGAACGGATACTAAGGCGGCGGCTAAATTGTCGCTGTTTGAGCGACGCTGTTCATGTTGCGCGCATCGCTGGACGTATTTGTGTTGCAGTTGGAATCGTTCGCTCACGAACTCGATACTAAAGCGGCGGTTGTCGCTCTGTCAGCGACGCTGTTCATGTTGCGCGCATCGCTGGGCGTATTTTTGTTGCAGATTAACTCCTTCGCTCACGAACTCGATACCAAAAAGGCGGTTCTCGCTTTTTGAGCGACGCTGTTCACGTTGCGTGCATCGCTGGGCGTATTTTTGTTGCAGGTGGACTCCTTCGCTCAAAAACTCGATACTAAAGAGGCGGTTGTGGCTGTTTTTGCGACGCTGCTCATGTTGTTGCATCGCGTGACGTATTTTTGTTGCAGTTGGACTCGTTCGCTCACGAATTCGACACTAAAGAGGCGGTTCTTTCTTTTTTTGCGACGCTGTTCATGTTGCGCGCATCGCTTGACGTATTTTTGTTGCAGTTGGACTCTTTCGCTCAAGAAATCGATACTAAAGAGGCGGTTCTCGCTGTTTGAGCGACGCTGTTTATGTTGCGCGCATCGCTTGACGTATTTTTGTTGCAGTTGGACTCTTTCGCTCAAGAATTCGATACTAAAGAGGCGGTTCTCGCTCCTTGAGCGATGCTGTTCATGTTGCGCGCATCGCTGGGCGTATTTTTGCTGCAGATGGACGCATTCGCTCACGAACCTGATATTAAATAGTCGGTTATCACTGTTTGAGCGACGTTGTTCATGTTGATATCATCGCTGGACGTATTTTTGTGGCAGTTGGACTCGTTGGCTCACGAACTCGATACTAAAGCGGCGGTTGTCGCTGTTTGAGCGACGCTGCTCATGTTGCGCGCATTGCTGGACGTATTTTTGTTGCAGTTGGACTCGTTCGCTCAAGAACTCGATAATAAAGAGGCGGTTCTCGTTGTTTGAGCGACGCTGTTTATGTTGCGCGCATCGCAGGGCATATTTTTGCTGCAGATGGAGGCATTCGCTCACGAACCTCATATGAAATGGTCGGTTCTCACTGTTTGAGCGACGTTGTTCATGTTGATATCATCGCTGGACGTATTTTTGTTGCAGTTGGACTCGTTCGCTCACGAAATTCGATAATAAAGCGGCGGTTGTCGCTGTTTGAGCGACGCTGCTCATGTTGCGCGCATCGCTGGGCGTATTTTTTGTTGCAGTTCGACTCGTTCGCTCACGAAATCGATACTAAAGCGGCGGTTGTCGCTCTTTGAGAGACGCTGTTCATGTTTCGCGCATCGCTGGAAGTATTTTTGATGCAGTTGGAATCTTTCGCTCACGAACTCGATACTAAAGCGGCGGCTGTCACTCTTTGAGCGACGCTGTTCATGTTGCGCGCATCGCTGGACGTATTTTTGTTGCAGTTGGACTCGTTCGCTCGAGAAATCGATACTAAAGAGTCTGTTCTCGCTCTTTGAGCGACGCTGTTCATGTTGCGCACATCGCTGGACGTATTTTTGATGCAGATTCACGCATTCGCTCACGGCCTCGATATTAAAGAGTCGGTTCTCGCTCTTTGGGCGACGCTGTTCATGTTGAGCGCATCGCTGGACGTATTTTTGTTGCAGTTGGAATCGTTCGCTCACAAACTCGATACTAAAGCGGCGGCTGTCGCTGTTTGAGCGACGCTGATCAGGTTGCGCACTTCGCTGGGCATATTTTTGATGCAGATGGACGCATTCGCTCACGGACTCGATATTAAAGAGTCGGTTCTCGCTCTTTGATCGACCCTGTTCATGTTGCGCGCTTTACTGGACGTATTTTTGTTGCAGTTGGAATCGTTCGCTCACAAACTCGATACTAAAGCGGCGGCTGTCGCTGTTTGAGCGACGTTGTTCATGTTGCGCGCATCGCTGGATGTATGTTTGTTGCAGTTGGACTCGTTCGCTTAAGAACTCGATACTAATGGGGCGGTTAAATTGTCGCTGTTTGAGCGACGCTGTTCATGTTGCGCGCATCGCTGGACGTATTTGTGTTGCAGTTGGAATCGTTCGCTTACAAACTCGATACTAAAGTGGCGGCTGTGGCTGTTTGAGCGACGCCGATCAGGTTGCGCGCTTCGCTGGGCGTATTTTTGATGCAGATGGACGCATTCGCTCACGGACTCGATATTAAAGAGTCGGTTCTCGCTGTTTGAGCGACGCTGCTCATGTTGCGCGCATCGCTGGGCGTATTTTTGATGCAGATGGACGCATTCGCTTACGGAATCGTTATTAAAGAGTCGGTTCTGGCTCCTTGAGCAGCCCTGTTCATGTTGCGCGCATCGCTGGACGTATTTTTGTTGCAGTTGGAATCGTTCGCGTACAAAGTCGATGCTAAAGCGGCGGTTAAGTTGTCGCTGTTTGAGCGACGCTGTTCATGTTGCGCGCATCGCTGGGTGTATTTTTGTTGCAGTTGGAATCGTTCGCTCACGAACTCGATAATAAAGCGGCGGTTGTCGCTCTTTGAGAGACGCTGTTCACGTTTCGCGCATCGCTGGAGGTATTTTTGATTCAGTTGGAATTGTTCGCTCACGAACTCGATACTAAAGCGGCGGTTGACGCTCATTGAGCGACGCTGTTCATGTTGCGCGCTACTCTGGATGTATTTTTGTTGCAGCTGGACTCGTTCGCTTGAGAAATCGATACTAAAGAGTCTGTTGTCGCTGTTTGAGCGACGTTGTTCATGTGGCGCACATCGCTGGACGTATTTTTTATGCAGATGGACGCATTCGCTCACGAACTCGATATTAAAGAGTCGGTTCTCGCTCTTTGAGCGACGCTGTTCATGTTGCGCGCATCGCTGGACGTATTTTTGTTGCAGTTGGAATCATTCGCTCACAAACTCGATAATAAAGCGGCGGCTGTCGCTCTTTGAGAGACGCTGTTCATGTTGCGCACATCGCTGGACGTATTTTTGATGCAGATGGACGCATTCCCTTACGAACTCGATATTAAAGAGTCGGTTCTCGCTCTTTGAGCGACGCTGTTCATGTCGAGCGCATCGCTGGACGTATTTTTGTTGCAGTTGGAATCGTTCGCTCACAAAATCGATAATAAAGCGGCGGCTGTCGCTGTTTGAGCGAGGCTGATCAGGTTGCGCGCTTCGCTGGGCGTATTTTTGAAACAGATGGACGCATTCGCTTAAGAACTCGATACTAATGCGGCGGTTAAATTGTCGCTATTTGAGCGACGCTGTTCATGTTGCGCGCATCGCTGGACGTATTTGTGTTGCAGTTGGAATCGTTCGCTCACAAACTCGATACTAAAGCGGCGGCTGTCGCTGTTTCAGCGACGCTGATCAGGTTGCGCGCTTCGCTGGGCTATTTTTGATGCAGATGGTCGCATTCGCTCACGGACTCGATATTAAAGAGTCGGTTCTCGCTCTTTGAGCGACCCTGTTCATGTTGCGCGCATTGCTGGACGTATTTTTGTTCCAGTTGGAATCGTTCGCTCACAAACTCGATACTAAAGCATCGGCTGTCGCTGTTTGAGCGACGCTGTTCATGTTGCGCACATCGCTGGACGTATTTTTGATGCAGATGAACGCATTCGCTTACGAACTCGATATTAAAGAGTCGGTTCTCGCTCTTTGAGCGACGCTGTTCATGTCGAGCGCATCGCTGGACGTATTTTTGTTGCAGTTGGAATCGTTCGCTCACAAAATCGATAATAAAGCGGCGGCTGTCGCTGTTTGAGCGAGGCTGATCAGGTTGCGCGCTTCGCTGGGCGTATTTTTGAAACAGATGGACGCATTCGCTTAAGAACTCGATACTAATGCGGCGGTTAAATTGTCGCTATTTGAGCGACGCTGTTCATGTTGCGCGCATCGCTGGACGTATTTGTGTTGCAGTTGGAATCGTTCGCTCACAAACTCGATACTAAAGCGGCGGCTGTCGCTGTTTCAGCGACGCTGATCAGGTTGCGCGCTTCGCTGGGCTATTTTTGATGCAGATGGACGCATTCGCTCACGGACACGATATTAAAGAGTCGGTTCTCGCTCTTTGAGCGACCCTGTTCAAGTTGCGCGCATCGCTGGACGTATTTTTGTTACAGTTGGACTCGTTCGCTTAAGAACGGATACTAAAGTGGCGGTTAAATTGTCGCTGTTTGAGCGACGCTGTTCATGTTGCGCGCATCACTGGACGTATTTGTGTTGCATTTGGAATCGTTCGCTCACGAACTCGATACTAAAGCTGCGGTTGTCGCTCTGTGAGCGACGCTGTTCATGTTGCGCGCATCGCTGGACGTAAGTTTCTTGCAGTTAGACTCGTTCGCTTGAGAAATCGATACTAAAGAGTCTGTTGTCGCTGTTTGAGCGACGTTGCTCATGTTGCGCGCATCGCTGGACGTATTTTTGTTGCAGTTGAACTCGTTCCCCCACGAACTCGATACCAAAAAGGCGGTTCTCGCTATTTGAGCGACGGTGTTCATGTTAAGCGCATCGTCGGGCGTATTTTTGTTGCAGTTGGACTCGTTCACTCACGAACTCGATAATAAAGAGGCAGTTGTCGCACTTTCAGCGACGCTGCTCATGTTGCGCGCATCGCTGGGCGTATTTTTGTTGCAGATGTACTCCTTCGCTCAAAAACTCGATACGAAAGAGGCGGTTGTGGCTGTTTTTGCGACGCTGCTCATGTTGTTGCATCGCGTGACGTGTTTTTGTTGCAGTTGGACTTGTTCGCTCATGAATTCGATACTAAAGAGGCGGTTCTCTCTGTTTGAGCGACGCTGTTCATGTTGCGCGCATCGCTGGGCGT
Organism: Amblyomma americanum; assembly: GCA_030143305.2. Taxonomy (NCBI): domain Eukaryota; kingdom Metazoa; phylum Arthropoda; class Arachnida; order Ixodida; family Ixodidae; genus Amblyomma; species Amblyomma americanum. The sequence goes on along the minus strand of JARKHS020011540.1, from coordinate 182,733 downwards.
ATTTTTGATGCAGATGGACGCATTCGCTCCCGGACTCGATATTAAAGAGTCGGTTCTGGCTCTTTGAGCGGCCCTGTTCTTGTTGCGCGCATCGCTGGACGTATTTCTGTTGCAGTTGGACTCGTTCGCTTAAGAACGCGATACTAATGCGGCGGTTAAATTGTCGCTGTTTGAGCGACGCTGTTCATGTTGCGCGCATCGCTGAACGTATTTGTGTTGCAGTTGGAATCATTCGCTCACAAACTCGATACTAAAGCGGCGGCTGTCGCTGTTTGAGCGACGCTGTTCATGTTGCGCGCATCGCTGGACGTATTTGTGTTGCAGTTGGAATCGTTCGCTCACAAACACGATAATTAAGCGGCGGCTGTCGCTGTTTGAGCGACGCTGATCAGGTTGCGCGCTTCGCTGGGCTATTTTTGATGCAGATGGACGCATTCGCTCACGGACTCGATATTAAAGAGTCGGTTCTCGCTCTTTGAGCGACCCTGTTCATGTTGCGCGCATCGCTAGACGTATTTTTATTACAGTTGGACTCGTTCGCTTAAGAACGGATACTAAGGCGGCGGCTAAATTGTCGCTGTTTGAGCGACGCTGTTCATGTTGCGCGCATCGCTGGACGTATTTGTGTTGCAGTTGGAATCGTTCGCTCACGAACTCGATACTAAAGCGGCGGTTGTCGCTCTGTCAGCGACGCTGTTCATGTTGCGCGCATCGCTGGGCGTATTTTTGTTGCAGATTAACTCCTTCGCTCACGAACTCGATACCAAAAAGGCGGTTCTCGCTTTTTGAGCGACGCTGTTCACGTTGCGTGCATCGCTGGGCGTATTTTTGTTGCAGGTGGACTCCTTCGCTCAAAAACTCGATACTAAAGAGGCGGTTGTGGCTGTTTTTGCGACGCTGCTCATGTTGTTGCATCGCGTGACGTATTTTTGTTGCAGTTGGACTCGTTCGCTCACGAATTCGACACTAAAGAGGCGGTTCTTTCTTTTTTTGCGACGCTGTTCATGTTGCGCGCATCGCTTGACGTATTTTTGTTGCAGTTGGACTCTTTCGCTCAAGAAATCGATACTAAAGAGGCGGTTCTCGCTGTTTGAGCGACGCTGTTTATGTTGCGCGCATCGCTTGACGTATTTTTGTTGCAGTTGGACTCTTTCGCTCAAGAATTCGATACTAAAGAGGCGGTTCTCGCTCCTTGAGCGATGCTGTTCATGTTGCGCGCATCGCTGGGCGTATTTTTGCTGCAGATGGACGCATTCGCTCACGAACCTGATATTAAATAGTCGGTTATCACTGTTTGAGCGACGTTGTTCATGTTGATATCATCGCTGGACGTATTTTTGTGGCAGTTGGACTCGTTGGCTCACGAACTCGATACTAAAGCGGCGGTTGTCGCTGTTTGAGCGACGCTGCTCATGTTGCGCGCATTGCTGGACGTATTTTTGTTGCAGTTGGACTCGTTCGCTCAAGAACTCGATAATAAAGAGGCGGTTCTCGTTGTTTGAGCGACGCTGTTTATGTTGCGCGCATCGCAGGGCATATTTTTGCTGCAGATGGAGGCATTCGCTCACGAACCTCATATGAAATGGTCGGTTCTCACTGTTTGAGCGACGTTGTTCATGTTGATATCATCGCTGGACGTATTTTTGTTGCAGTTGGACTCGTTCGCTCACGAAATTCGATAATAAAGCGGCGGTTGTCGCTGTTTGAGCGACGCTGCTCATGTTGCGCGCATCGCTGGGCGTATTTTTTGTTGCAGTTCGACTCGTTCGCTCACGAAATCGATACTAAAGCGGCGGTTGTCGCTCTTTGAGAGACGCTGTTCATGTTTCGCGCATCGCTGGAAGTATTTTTGATGCAGTTGGAATCTTTCGCTCACGAACTCGATACTAAAGCGGCGGCTGTCACTCTTTGAGCGACGCTGTTCATGTTGCGCGCATCGCTGGACGTATTTTTGTTGCAGTTGGACTCGTTCGCTCGAGAAATCGATACTAAAGAGTCTGTTCTCGCTCTTTGAGCGACGCTGTTCATGTTGCGCACATCGCTGGACGTATTTTTGATGCAGATTCACGCATTCGCTCACGGCCTCGATATTAAAGAGTCGGTTCTCGCTCTTTGGGCGACGCTGTTCATGTTGAGCGCATCGCTGGACGTATTTTTGTTGCAGTTGGAATCGTTCGCTCACAAACTCGATACTAAAGCGGCGGCTGTCGCTGTTTGAGCGACGCTGATCAGGTTGCGCACTTCGCTGGGCATATTTTTGATGCAGATGGACGCATTCGCTCACGGACTCGATATTAAAGAGTCGGTTCTCGCTCTTTGATCGACCCTGTTCATGTTGCGCGCTTTACTGGACGTATTTTTGTTGCAGTTGGAATCGTTCGCTCACAAACTCGATACTAAAGCGGCGGCTGTCGCTGTTTGAGCGACGTTGTTCATGTTGCGCGCATCGCTGGATGTATGTTTGTTGCAGTTGGACTCGTTCGCTTAAGAACTCGATACTAATGGGGCGGTTAAATTGTCGCTGTTTGAGCGACGCTGTTCATGTTGCGCGCATCGCTGGACGTATTTGTGTTGCAGTTGGAATCGTTCGCTTACAAACTCGATACTAAAGTGGCGGCTGTGGCTGTTTGAGCGACGCCGATCAGGTTGCGCGCTTCGCTGGGCGTATTTTTGATGCAGATGGACGCATTCGCTCACGGACTCGATATTAAAGAGTCGGTTCTCGCTGTTTGAGCGACGCTGCTCATGTTGCGCGCATCGCTGGGCGTATTTTTGATGCAGATGGACGCATTCGCTTACGGAATCGTTATTAAAGAGTCGGTTCTGGCTCCTTGAGCAGCCCTGTTCATGTTGCGCGCATCGCTGGACGTATTTTTGTTGCAGTTGGAATCGTTCGCGTACAAAGTCGATGCTAAAGCGGCGGTTAAGTTGTCGCTGTTTGAGCGACGCTGTTCATGTTGCGCGCATCGCTGGGTGTATTTTTGTTGCAGTTGGAATCGTTCGCTCACGAACTCGATAATAAAGCGGCGGTTGTCGCTCTTTGAGAGACGCTGTTCACGTTTCGCGCATCGCTGGAGGTATTTTTGATTCAGTTGGAATTGTTCGCTCACGAACTCGATACTAAAGCGGCGGTTGACGCTCATTGAGCGACGCTGTTCATGTTGCGCGCTACTCTGGATGTATTTTTGTTGCAGCTGGACTCGTTCGCTTGAGAAATCGATACTAAAGAGTCTGTTGTCGCTGTTTGAGCGACGTTGTTCATGTGGCGCACATCGCTGGACGTATTTTTTATGCAGATGGACGCATTCGCTCACGAACTCGATATTAAAGAGTCGGTTCTCGCTCTTTGAGCGACGCTGTTCATGTTGCGCGCATCGCTGGACGTATTTTTGTTGCAGTTGGAATCATTCGCTCACAAACTCGATAATAAAGCGGCGGCTGTCGCTCTTTGAGAGACGCTGTTCATGTTGCGCACATCGCTGGACGTATTTTTGATGCAGATGGACGCATTCCCTTACGAACTCGATATTAAAGAGTCGGTTCTCGCTCTTTGAGCGACGCTGTTCATGTCGAGCGCATCGCTGGACGTATTTTTGTTGCAGTTGGAATCGTTCGCTCACAAAATCGATAATAAAGCGGCGGCTGTCGCTGTTTGAGCGAGGCTGATCAGGTTGCGCGCTTCGCTGGGCGTATTTTTGAAACAGATGGACGCATTCGCTTAAGAACTCGATACTAATGCGGCGGTTAAATTGTCGCTATTTGAGCGACGCTGTTCATGTTGCGCGCATCGCTGGACGTATTTGTGTTGCAGTTGGAATCGTTCGCTCACAAACTCGATACTAAAGCGGCGGCTGTCGCTGTTTCAGCGACGCTGATCAGGTTGCGCGCTTCGCTGGGCTATTTTTGATGCAGATGGTCGCATTCGCTCACGGACTCGATATTAAAGAGTCGGTTCTCGCTCTTTGAGCGACCCTGTTCATGTTGCGCGCATTGCTGGACGTATTTTTGTTCCAGTTGGAATCGTTCGCTCACAAACTCGATACTAAAGCATCGGCTGTCGCTGTTTGAGCGACGCTGTTCATGTTGCGCACATCGCTGGACGTATTTTTGATGCAGATGAACGCATTCGCTTACGAACTCGATATTAAAGAGTCGGTTCTCGCTCTTTGAGCGACGCTGTTCATGTCGAGCGCATCGCTGGACGTATTTTTGTTGCAGTTGGAATCGTTCGCTCACAAAATCGATAATAAAGCGGCGGCTGTCGCTGTTTGAGCGAGGCTGATCAGGTTGCGCGCTTCGCTGGGCGTATTTTTGAAACAGATGGACGCATTCGCTTAAGAACTCGATACTAATGCGGCGGTTAAATTGTCGCTATTTGAGCGACGCTGTTCATGTTGCGCGCATCGCTGGACGTATTTGTGTTGCAGTTGGAATCGTTCGCTCACAAACTCGATACTAAAGCGGCGGCTGTCGCTGTTTGAGCGACGCTGATCAGGTTGCGCGCTTCGCTGGGCTATTTTTGATGCAGATGGACGCATTCGCTCACGGACACGATATTAAAGAGTCGGTTCTCGCTCTTTGAGCGACCCTGTTCAAGTTGCGCGCATCGCTGGACGTATTTTTGTTACAGTTGGACTCGTTCGCTTAAGAACGGATACTAAAGTGGCGGTTAAATTGTCGCTGTTTGAGCGACGCTGTTCATGTTGCGCGCATCACTGGACGTATTTGTGTTGCATTTGGAATCGTTCGCTCACGAACTCGATACTAAAGCTGCGGTTGTCGCTCTGTGAGCGACGCTGTTCATGTTGCGCGCATCGCTGGACGTAAGTTTCTTGCAGTTAGACTCGTTCGCTTGAGAAATCGATACTAAAGAGTCTGTTGTCGCTGTTTGAGCGACGTTGCTCATGTTGCGCGCATCGCTGGACGTATTTTTGTTGCAGTTGAACTCGTTCCCCCACGAACTCGATACCAAAAAGGCGGTTCTCGCTATTTGAGCGACGGTGTTCATGTTAAGCGCATCGTCGGGCGTATTTTTGTTGCAGTTGGACTCGTTCACTCACGAACTCGATAATAAAGAGGCAGTTGTCGCACTTTCAGCGACGCTGCTCATGTTGCGCGCATCGCTGGGCGTATTTTTGTTGCAGATGTACTCCTTCGCTCAAAAACTCGATACGAAAGAGGCGGTTGTGGCTGTTTTTGCGACGCTGCTCATGTTGTTGCATCGCGTGACGTGTTTTTGTTGCAGTTGGACTTGTTCGCTCATGAATTCGATACTAAAGAGGCGGTTCTCTCTGTTTGAGCGACGCTGTTCATGTTGCGCGCATCGCTGGGCGTATTTTTGATGCAGATGGACGCATTCGCTCCCGGACTCGATATTAAAGAGTCGGTTCTGGCTCTTTGAGCGGCCCTGTTCTTGTTGCGCGCATCGCTGGACGTATTTCTGTTGCAGTTGGACTCGTTCGCTTAAGAACGCGATACTAATGCGGCGGTTAAATTGTCGCTGTTTGAGCGACGCTGTTCATGTTGCGCGCATCGCTGAACGTATTTGTGTTGCAGTTGGAATCATTCGCTCACAAACTCGATACTAAAGCGGCGGCTGTCGCTGTTTGAGCGACGCTGTTCATGTTGCGCGCATCGCTGGACGTATTTGTGCTGCAGTTGGAATCGTTCGCTCAAAAACACTTTACTAAAGCGGCGGGTGTAGCTGTTTGAGCGACGCTGTTCATGTTGCGCGCATCGCTGGACGTATTTTTGTTGCAGTTGGACTCGTTCGCTTAAGATCTCGATACTAATGCGGCGGTTAAATTGTCGCTGTTTGAGCGACGCTGTTCATGTTGCGCGCAGCGCTGGACGTATTTGTGTTGCAGTTGGACTCGTTCTCTAGAGAAATCGATACTAAAGCGGCAATTGTCGCTCTTAGAGCGACGCTGTTAATGTTGCGCGCATCGCTGGGCGTATATTTGTTAAAGTTGGAATCGTTCGTTCGAGAAATCGAAACTAAAGAGTCTGTTCTCGCTCTTTGAGCGACCCTGTTCATGTTGGGCGCATCGCTGGACGTATTTTTATTGCAGTTGGAATCGTTCGCTCACAAACACGATACTAAAGCGGCTGGTGTCGCTGTTTGAGCGACGCTGTTCATGTTGCGCGCATCGCTGGACGTATTTTTGTTGCAGTTGGAAATGTTCGCTCACGAACTCGATACTAAAGAGTCTGTTGTTGCTGTTAGAGCGACGCTGTTCATGTTGCGCGCATCGCTGGACGTATTTTTGTTGCAGTTGGAGTCGTTCGCTATAGAAATCGATACTAAAGAGTCTGTTGTCGCTCTTAGAGCGGCGCTGTTCATGTTGCGCACATCGCTGGGCGTATTTTTGTTGCAGTTGGAATCGTTCGCTCACGAACTCGGTAATAAAGCGGCGGTTGTCGCTCTTTGAGCGACGCTGTTCACGTTTCGCGCATCGCTGGAGGTATTTTTGATTGCAGTTGGAATCGTTCGCTCACGAACTCGATACTAAAGCGGCGGTTGACGCTCATTGAGCGACGCTGTTCATGTTGCGCGCTACTCTGGACGTATTTTTGTTGCAGCTGGACTCGTTCGCTCGAGAAATCGATACTAAAGAGTCTGTTGTCGCTGTTTGAGCGACGTTGTTCATGTGGCACACATCGCTGGGCGTATTTTTGATGCAGATAGACGCATTCGCTCACGGACTCGATATTAAAGAGTCGGTTCTCGCTCTTTGAGCGACCCTGTTCATGTTGCGCGCATCGCTGGACGTATTTTTGTTGCAGTTGGAATCGTTCGCTCACAAACTCGATACTAAAGCAGCGGCTGTCGCTGTTTGAGCGACGCTGTTCATGTTGCGCACATCGCTGGACGTATTTTTGATGCAGATGGACGCATTCGATTATGAACTCGATATTAAAGAGTCGGTTCTCGCTCTTTGAGCGACGCTGTTCATGTCGAGCGCATCGCTGGACGTATTTTTGTTGCAGTTGGAATCGTTCGCTCACAAAATCGATAATAAAGCGGCGGCTGTCGCTGTTTGAGCGAGGCTGATCAGGTTGCGCGCATCGCTGGGCGTATTTTTGAAACAGATGGACGCATTCGCTTAAGAACTCGATACTAATGCGGCGGTTAAATTGTCGCTGTTTGAGCGACGCTGTTCATGTTGCGCGCATCGCTGGACGTATTTGTGTTGCAGTTGGAATCGTTCGCTCACAAACTCGATACTAAAGCGGCGGCTGTCGCTGTTTCAGCGACGCTGACCAGGTTGCGCGCTTCGCTGAGCTATTTTTGATGCAGATGGACGCATTCGCTCACGGACACGATATTAAAGAGTCGGTTCTCGCTCTTTGAGCGACCCTGTTCAAGTTGCGCGCATCGCTGGACGTATTTTTTTTACAGTTGGACTCGTTCGCTTAAGAACGGATACTAAAGTGGCGGTTAAATTGTCGCTGTTTGAGCGACGCTGTTCATGTTGCGCGCATCGCTGGACGTATTTGTGTTGCAGTTGGAATCGTTCGCTCACGAACTCGATACTAAAGCGGCGGTTGTCGCTCTGTGAGCGACGCTGTTCATGTTGCGCGCATCGCTGGACGTATTTTTGTTGCAGTTGAACTCGTTCCCCCAGAACTCGATACTAAAGAGGCGGTTGTCGCTGTTTGAGCGACGCTGTTCATGTTGCGCGCATCGCTGGGCGTATTTTTGTTGCAGATGGACTCCTTCGCTCAGGACCTCGAATACTAAAGAGGCGGTTCTCGCTGTTTGAGCGACGGTGTTCATGTTAAGCGCATCGTCGGGCGTATTTTTGTTGCAGTTGGACTCGTTCACTCACGAACTCGATACTAAAGAGGCAGTTGTCGCATTTTCAGCGACGCTGCTCATGTTGCGCGCATCGCTGGGCGTATGTTTGTTGCAGATGGACTCCTTCGCTCAAAAACTCGATACTAAAGAGGCGGTTGTGGCTGTTTTTGCGACGCTGCTCATGTTGTTGCATCGCGTGACGTGTTTTTGTTGCAGTTGGACTCGTTCGCTCATGAATTCGATACTAAAGAGGCGGTTCTCTCTGGAGCGACGCTGTTCATGTTGCGCGCATCGCTGGGCGTATTTTTGATGCAGATGGACGCATTCGCTCCCGGACTCGATATTAAAGAGTCGGTTCTGGCTCTTTGAGCGGCCCTGTTCTTGTTGCGCGCATCGCTGGACGTATTTCTGTTGCAGTTGGAATCGTTCGCTCACACACTCGATACTAAAGCGGCGGTTAAATTGTTGCCGTTTGAGCGACGCTGTTCATGTTACGCGCATCGCTGGACGTATTTTTGTTGCAATTTGAAATGTTGGCTCACGAACTCGACACAAAAGGGTCTGTTATTGCTGTTTGAGCGACGCTGTTCATGTTGCGCGCATCGCTGGACGTATTTTTGTTGCAGTTGGACTCGTTCTCTACAGAAATCGATACTAAAGCGGCAATTGTTGCTCTTAGAGCGACGCTGTTCATGTTGCGCACATCGCTGGACGTATTTTTGATGCAGTTGGAATCGCTCGCTCACAAACGCGATACTAAAGGGGCGGCTGTCGCTGTTTGACCGACGTTGATCGTGTTGCGCGCATCGCTGGACGTATTTTTGTTGCAGTTGGACTCGTTCGCTTAAGAACGCGATACTAATGCGGCGGTTAAATTGTCGCTGTTTGAGCGACGCTGTTCATGTTGCGCGCATCGCTGAACGTATTTGTGTTGCAGTTGGAATCATTCGCTCACAAACTCGATACTAAAGCGGCGGCTGTCGCTGTTTGAGCGACGCTGTTCATGTTGCGCGCATCGCTGGACGTATTTGTGCTGCAGTTGGAATCGTTCGCTCAAAAACACGATACTAAAGCGGCGGGTGTCGCTGTTTGAGCGACGCTGTTCATGTTGCGCGCATCGCTGGACGTATTTTTGTTGCAGTTGGACTCGTTCGCTTAAGATCTCGATACTAATGCGGCGGTTAAATTGTCGCTGTTTGAGCGACGCTGTTCATGTTGCGCGCAGCGCTGGACGTATTTGTGTTGCAGTTGGACTCGTTCTCTAGAGAAATCGATACTAAAGCGGCAATTGTCGCTCTTAGAGCGACGCTGTTAATGTTGCGCGCATCGCTGGGCGTATTTTTGTTAAAGTTGGAATCGTTCGTTCGAGAAATCGAAACTAAAGAGTCTGTTCTCGCTCTTTGAGCGACCCTGTTCATGTTGGGCGCATCGCTGGATGTATTTTTATTGCAGTTGGAATCGTTCGCTCACAAACACGATACTAAAGCTGCTGGTGTCGCTGTTTGAGCGACGCTGTTCATGTTGCGCGCATCGCTGGACGTATTTTTGTTGCAGTTGGAAATGTTCGCTCACGAACTCGATTCTAAAGAGTCTGTTGTTGCTGTTAGAGCGACGCTGTTCATGTTGCGCGCATCGCTGGACGTATTTTTGTTGCAGTTGGAGTCGTTCGCTATAGAAATCGATTCTAAAGAGTCTGTTGTCGCTCTTAGAGCGGCGCTGTTCATGTTGCGCACATCGCTGGGTGTATTTTTGTTGCAGTTGGAATCGTTCGCTCACGAACTCGGTAATAAAGCGGCGGTTGTCGCTCTTTGAGAGACGCTGTTCACGTTTCGCGCATCGCTGGAGGTATTTTTGATTCAGTTGGAATCGTTCGCTCACGAACTCGATACTAAAGCGGCGGTTGACGCTCATTGAGCGACGCTGTTCATGTTGCGCGCTACTCTGGACGTATTTTTGTTGCAGCTGGACTCGTTCGCTCGAGAAATCGATACTAAAGAGTCTGTTGTCGCTGTTTGAGCGACGTTGTTCATGTGGCGCACATCGCTGGGCGTATTTTTGATGCAGATGGACGCATTCGCTCACGGACTCGATATTAAAGAGTCGGTTCTCGCTCTTTGAGCGACCCTGTTCATGTTGCGCGCATTGCTGGACGTATTTTTGTTCCAGTTGGAATCGTTCGCTCACAAACTCGATACTAAAGCAGCGGCTGTCGCTGTTTGAGCGACGCTGTTCATGTTGCGCACATCGCTGGACGTATTTTTGATGCAGATGGACGCATTCGCTTACGAACTCGATATTAAAGAGTCGGTTCTCGCTCTTTGAGCGACGCTGTTCATGTCGAGCGCATCGCTGGACGTATTTTTGTTGCAGTTGGAATCGTTCGCTCACAAAATCGATAATAAAGCGGCGGCTGTCGCTGTTTGAGCGAGGCTGATCAGGTTGCGCGCTTCGCTGGGCGTATTTTTGAAACAGATGGACGCATTCGCTTAAGAACTCGATACTAATGCGGCGGTTAAATTGTCGCTGTTTGAGCGACGCTGTTCATGTTGCGCGCATCGCTGGACGTATTTGTGTTGCAGTTGGAATCGTTCGCTCACAAACTCGATACTAAAGAGGCGGCTGTCGCTGTTTCAGCGACGCTGATCAGGTTGCGCGCTTCGCTGGGCTATTTTTGATGCAGATGGACGCATTCGCTCACGGACACGATATTAAAGAGTCGGTTCTCGCTCTTTGAGCGACCCTGTTCAAGTTGCGCGCATCGCTGGACGTATTTTTGTTACAGTTGGACTCGTTCGCTTAAGAACGGATACTAAAGTGGCGGTTAAATTGTCGCTGTTTGAGCGACGCTGTTCATGTTGCGCGCATCGCTGGACGTATTTGTGTTGCAGTTGGAATCGTTCGCTCACGAACTCGATACTAAAGCGGCGGTTGTCGCTCTGTGAGCGACGCTGTTCATGTTGCGCGCATCGCTGGACGTATTTTTGTTGCAGTTGAGACTCGTTCGCTCACGAACTCGATACCAAAGAGGCGGTTCTCGCTGTTTGAGCGACGCTGTTCATGTTGCGCGCATCGCTGGGCGTATTTTTGTTGCAGATGGACTCCTTCGCTCACGACCTCGATACTAAAGAGGCGGTTCTCGCTGTTTGAGCGACGGTGTTCATGTTAAGCGCATCGTCGGGCGTATTTTTGTTGCAGTTGGACTCGTTCACTCACGAACTCGATACTAAAGAGGCAGTTGTCGCATTTTCAGCGACGCTGCTCATGTTGCGCGCATCGCTGGGCGTATTTTTGTTGCAGATGGACTCCTTCGCTCAAAAACTCGATACTAAAGAGGCGGTTGTGGCTGTTTTTGCGACGCTGCTCATGTTGTTGCATCGCGTGACGTGTTTTTGTTGCAGTTGGACTCGTTCGCTCATGAATTCGATACTAAAGAGGCGGTTCTCTCTTGAGCGACGCTGTTCATGTTGCGCGCATCGCTGGGCGTATTTTTGATGCAGATGGACGCATTCGCTCCCGGACTCGATATTAAAGAGTCGGTTCTGGCTCTTTGAGCGGCCCTGTTCTTGTTGCGCGCATCGCTGGACGTATTTTTGTTGCAGTTGGAATCGTTCGCTCACACACTCGATACTAAAGCGGCGGTTAAATTGTTGCTGTTTGAGCGACGCTGTTCATGTTACGCGCATCGCTGGACGTATTTTTGTTGCAATTTGAATGTTGGCTCACGAACTCGACACTAAAGAGTCTGTTATTGCTGTTTGAGCGACGCTGTTCATGTTGCGCGCATCGCTGGACGTATTTTTGTTGCAGATTGGACTCGTTCGCTCACGAACTCGATACTAAAGAGTCTGTTGTCGCTGTTTGAGCGACGTTGTTCATGTTGCGCGCATCGCTGGACGTATTTTTGTTGCAGTTGAGATCGTTGGCTCACGAACTCGATACTAAAGAGTCTGTTATCGCTGTTTGATGCGACGTTGTTCATGTTGCGCGCATCGCTGGACGTATTTTTGTTGCAATTTGAATGTTGGCTCACGAACTCGACACTAAAGAGTCTGTTATTGCTGTTTGAGCGACGTTGTTCATGTTGCGCGCATCGCTGGACGTATTTTTGTTGCAATTTGATATGTTGGCTCACGAACTCGACACTAAAGAGTCTGTTATTGCTGTTTGATCGACGTTTTTCGTGTTGCGCGCATCGCTGGACGTATTTTTGTTGCAATTTGATATGTTGGCTCACGAACTCGACACTAAAGAGTCTGTTATTGCTGTTTGATCGACGTTTTTCGTGTTGCGCGCATCGCTGGACGTATTTTTGTTGCAATTTGAATGTTGGCTCACGAACTCGACACTAAAGAGTCTGTTATTGCTGTTTGAGCGACGCTGTTCGTGTTGCGCGCATCGCTGGACGTATTTTTGTTGCAGTTGGAATCGTTCGCTCACGAACTCGATACTAAAGAGTCTGTTGTCGCTGTTTGAGCGACGTTGTTCGTGTTGCGCGCATCGCTGGACGTATTTTTGTTGCAGTTGGACTCGTTCGCTCAAGAACTCGATACTAAAGCGGCGGTTGTCGCTGTTTGAGCGACGCTGTTCATGTTGCGCGCATCGCTGGACGTATTTGTGTTGCAGTTGGAATCGTTCGCTCACAAACTCGATACTAAAGCGGCGGCTGTCGCTGTTTGAGCGACGCTGTTCATGTTGCGCGCATCGCTGGACGTATTTGTGCTGCAGTTGGAATCGTTCGCTCAAAAACACGATACTAAAGCGGCGGGTGTCGCTGTTTGAGCGACGCTGTTCATGTTGCGCGCATCGCTGGACGTATTTTTGTTGCAGTTGGACTCGTTCGCTTAAGATCTCGATACTAATGCGGCGGTTAAATTGTCGCTGTTTGAGCGACGCTGTTCATGTTGCGCGCATCGCTGGACGTATTTGTGTTGCAGTTGGAAAAGTTCGCTCACGAACTCGATACTAAAGAGTCTGTTGTTGCTGTTTGAGCGACGCTGTTCAAGTTGCGCGCATCGCTGGACGTATTTTTGTTGCAGTTGGACTCGTTCTCTAGAGAAATCGATACTAAAGCGGCAATTGTCGCTTTAGATCGACGCTGTTAATGTTGCGCGCATCGCTGGGCGTATTTTTGTTAAAGTTGGAATCGTTCGTTCAAGAAATCGATACTAAAGAGTCTGTTCTCGCTGTTTGAGCGACGCTGTTCATGTTGCGCACATCGCTGGGCGCATTTTTGATGCAGATGGACTCATTCGCTCACGGACTCGATATTAAAGAGTCGGTTCTCGCTCTTTGAGCGACCCTGTTCATGTTGGGCGCATCGCTGGATGTATTTTTATTGCAGTTGGAATCGTTCGCTCACAAACACGATACTAAAGCTGCGGGTGTCGCTGTTTGAGCGACGCTGTTCATGATGCGCGCATCGCTGGACGTATTTTTGTTGCAGTTGGACTGGTTCGCTTAAGAACTCGACACTAATGCGGCGGTTAAATTGTCGCTGTTTTTGCGACGCTGTTCATGTTGCGCGCATCGCTGCACGTATTTGTGTTGCAGTTGGAATCGTTCTTTCACAGACTCGATACTAAAGCGGCGGCTGTCGCTGTTTGAGCGACGCTGATCAGGATGCGCGCATCGCTGGGCGTATTTTTGATGCAGATGGACGCATTCGCTCACGGACTCAGTATTAAAGAGTCGGTTCTGGCTCTTTGAGCAGCCCTGTTCATGTTGCGCGCATCGCTGGACGTATTTTTGTTGCAGTTGGAATCGTTCGCTCACAAACTCGATACTAAAGCGGCGGCTAAATTGTCGCTGTTTGAGCGACGCTGTTCATGTTGCGCGCACCGCTGGACGTATTTTTGTTGCAGTTGGAAATGTTCGCTCACGAATCGATACTAAAGAGTCTGTTGTTGCAGTTAGAGCGACGCTGTTCATGTTGCGCGCATCGCTGGACGTATTTTTGTTGCAGTTGGACTCGTTCGCTAGAGAAATCGATACTAAAGCGGCAATTGTCGCTCTTAGAGCGACGCTGTTCATGTTGCGCGCATCGCTGGACGTATTTTTGATGCAGTTGGACTCGTTCGCTCAAGAACTCGATAATAAAGAGGCGGTTAAACTGTCGCTGTTTGTGCGACGCTGTTCGTGTTGCGCGCATCGCTGCACGTATTTGTGTTGCAGTTGGAATCGTTCTTTCACAGACTCGATACTAAAGCGGCGGCTGTCGCTGTTTGAGCGACGCTGATCAGGATGCGCGCATCGCTGGGCGTATTTTTGATGCAGATGGACGCATTCGCTCACGGACTCAGTATTAAAGAGTCGGTTCTGGCTCTTTGAGCAGCCCTGTTCATGTTGCGCGCATCGCTGGACGTATTTTTGTTGCAGTTGGAATCGTTCGCTCACAAACTCGATACTAAAGCGGCGGCTAAATTGTCGCTGTTTGAGCGGCGCTGTTCATGTTGATATCATCGCTGGACGTATTTTTGTTGCAGTTGGACTCGTTCGCTCACGAACGCGATACTAAAGCGGTGGTTGTCGCTGTTTGAGCGACGCTGCTCATGTTGCGCGCATCGCTGGACGTATTTTTGTTGCAGTTGGACTCGTTCGCTCAAGAACTCGATAATAAAGAGGCGGTTCTCGCTGTTTGAGCGACGCTGTTTATGTTGCGCGCATCGCTCGGCATATTTTTGCTGCAGATGGAGGCATTCGCTCACGAACCTGATATGAAATGGTCGGTTCTCACTGTTTGAGCGACGTTGTTCATGTTGATATCATCGCTGGACGTATTTTTGTTGCAGTTGGACTCGTTCGCTCACGAAATTCGATAATAAAGCGGCGGTTGTCGCTGTTTGAGCGACGCCGCTCCTGTTGCGCGCATCGCTGGGTGTATTTTTGTTTGAGTTGGTATCGTTCGCTAACGAACTCGATACTAAAGCGGCGGTTTTCGCTCTTCTTGAGAGACGCTGTTCATGTTTCGCGCATCGCTGGACGTATTTTTGATTCAGTTGGAATCGTTCGCTCACGAACTCGATACTAAACCGGCGGTTGTCGCTCTTTGAGCGACGCTGTTCGTGTTGCGCGCATCGCTGGACGTATTTTTGTTGCAGTTCGACTCGTTCGCTCTAGAAATCGATACTAAAGAGTCTGTTCTCGCTGTTTTAACGATGCTGTTCATGTTGAGCGCATCGCTGGACGTATTTTGGTTGCAGTTGGAATCGTTCGCTCACAAACTCTATACTAAAGCGGCGGCTGTCGCTGTTTGAGCGACGCTGTTCATGTTGCGCGCATCGGTGGACGTATTTTTGTTGCAGTTCGACTCGTTCGCTCTAGAAATCGATATTAAAGAGTCGGTTCTCGCTGTTTTAACGACGCTGTTCATGTTGCGCGCATCGCTGGACGTATTTTGGTTGCAGTTGGAATCGTTCGCTCACAAACTCTATACTAAAGCGGCGGCTGTCGCTGTTTGAGCGACGCTGTTCATGTTGCGCGCATCGCTGGACGTATTTTTGTTGCAGTTGGACTCGTTCGCTCACGAACATCGATACTAAAGAGTCGGTTCTCGCTGTTTGAGCGACGCTGTTCATGTTGAGCGCATCGCTGGACGTATTTTTGTTGCAGTTGGACTCGTTCGCTCACAAACTCGATACTAAAGCGGCGGCTGTCGCTGTTTGAGCGACGCTGTTCATGTTGCGCGCATCGCTGGACGTATTTTTGATGCAGTTGGACTCGTTCGCTCTAGAAATCGATACTAAAGAGTCGGTTCTCGCTGTTTGAACGATGCTGTTCATGTTGAGCGCATCGCTGGACGTATTTTGGTTGCAGTTGGAATCGTTCGCTCACAAACTCTATACTAAAGCGGCGGCTGTCGCTGTTTGAGCGACGCTGTTCATGTTGCGCGCATCGGTGGACGTATTTTTGTTGCAGTTCGACTCGTTCGCTCTAGAAATCGATACTAAAGAGTCTGTTCTCGCTGTTTTAACGATGCTGTTCATGTTGAGCGCATCGCTGGACGTATTTTGGTTGCAGTTGGAATCGTTCGCTCACAAACTCTATACTAAAGCGGCGGCTGTCGCTGTTTGAGCGACGCTGTTCATGTTGCGCGCACCGGTGGACGTATTTTTGTTGCAGTTCGACTCGTTCGCTCTAGAAATCGATACTAAAGAGTCTGTTCTCGCTGTTTTAACGATGCTGTTCATGTTGAGCGCATCGCTGGACGTATTTTGGTTGCAGTTGGAATCGTTCGCTCACAAACTCTATACTAAAGCGGCGGCCGTCGCTGTTTGAGCGACGCTGTTCATGTTGCGCGCATCGGTGGACGTATTTTTGTTGCAGTTCGACTCGTTCGCTCTAGAAATCGATACTAAAGAGTCTGTTCTCGCTGTTTTAACGATGCTGTTCATGTTGAGCGCATCGCTGGACGTATTTTGGTTGCAGTTGGAATCGTTCGCTCACAAACTCTATACTAAAGCGGCGGCTGTCGCTGTTTGAGCGACGCTGTTCATGTTGCGCGCATCGGTGGACGTATTTTTGTTGCAGTTCGACTCGTTCGCTCTAGAAATCGATACTAAAGAGTCTGTTCTCGCTGTTTTAACGATGCTGTTCATGTTGAGCGCATCGCTGGACGTATTTTGGTTGCAGTTGGAATCGTTCGCTCACAAACTCGATACTAAAGCGGCGGCTGTCGCTGTTTGAGCGACGCTGTTCATGTTGCGCGCATCGCTGGACGTATTTTTGTTGCAGATTGACTCGTTCGCTCACGAACTCGATACTAAAGAGTCGGTTCTCGCTGTTTGAGCGACGCTGTTCATGTTGCGCGCATCGCTGGACGTATTTTTGTTGCAGTTGGAATCGTTCGCTCACAAACTCGATACTAAAGCGGCGGCTGTCGCTGTTTGAGCGACGCTGTTCATGTTGCGCGCATCGCTGGACGTATTTTTGTTGCAGTTGGACTCGTTCGCTCTAGAAATCGATACTAAAGAGTCGGTCTCTCGCTGTTTGATCGACGCTGTTCATGTTGCGCGCATCGCTGGACGTATTTTTGTTGCAGTTGGAATCGTTCGCTCACAAACTCGATACTAAAGCGGCGGCTGTCGCTGTTTGAGCGACGCTGTTCATGTTGCGCGCATCGCTGGACGTATTTTTGTCGCAGTTGGACTCGTTCGCTTAAGAACTCGATACTAAAGCGGCGGTTGTCGCTCTTTGAGCGACGCTGTTCATGTTGCGCGCATCGCTGGGCGTATTTTTGTTGCAGGTGGACTCGTTCGCTCAAAAACTCGATACTAAAGAGGCGGTTGTGGCTGTTTGAGCGACGCTGCTCATGTTGTTGCATCGCGTGGACGTATTTTTGTTGCAGTTGGACTCGTTCGCTCACGAATTCGACACTAAAGAGGCGGTTCTTTCTTTTTTTGCGACGCTGTTCATGTTGCGCGCATCGCTTGACGTATTTTTGTTGCAGTTGGACTCTTTCGCTCAAGAATTCGATACTAAAGAGGCGGTTCTCGCTGTTTGAGCGACGCTGTTTATGTTGCGCGCATCGCTGGGCGTATTTTTGTTGCAAATAGACTACTTCTCTCAAGAATTGGATACTAAAGAGGCGGTTCTCGCAGTTTGAGCGACGCTGTTCATGTTGCGCGCATCGCTGGGCGTATTTTGTGTAGCAGATTAACTCCTTCGCCCAAGAATTCGATACTAAAGAGGCGGTTCTCGCTGTTTGAGCGACACTGTTCATGTGGGGCGCATCGCTGGACATATTTTTGTTGGGTATGGACTCCTCCGCTCATGAATTCGATACTAAAGGGGCGGTTCTCTCTGTTTGAGCGACGATGTTCATGTTGCGCGCATCGCTTGACGTATTTTTGTTGCAGTTGGACTCGTTCGCTCAAGAACTCGATAATAAAGAGGCGGTTCTCGCTGTTTGAGCGACGCTGTTTATGTTGCGCGCATCGCTGGGCATATTTTTGCTGCAGATGGAGGCATTCGCTCACGAACCTGATATGAAATGGTCGGAATTCTCACTGTTTGAGCGACGTTGTTCATGTTGAGATCATCGCTGGACGTATTTTTGTTGCAGTTGGACTCGTTCGCTCACGAAATTCGATAATAAAGCGGCGGTTGTCGCTGTTTGAGCGACGCCGCTCATGTTGCGCGCATCGCTGGGCGTATTTTTTGTTGCAGTTCGACTCGGTCGCTCACGAAATCGATACTAGTCTGTTCTCGCTGTTCGAGCGACGCTGTTCATGTTGCGCGCATCGCTGCACGTATTTGTGTTGCAGTTGGAATCGTTCTTTCACAGACTCGATACTAAAGCGGCGGCTGTCGCTGTTTGAGCGACGCTGATCAGGATGCGCGCATCGCTGGGCGTATTTTTGATGCAGATGGACGCATTCGCTCACGGACTCAGTATTAAAGAGTCGGTTCTGGCTCTTTGAGCAGCCCTGTTCATGTTGCGCGCATCGCTGGACGTATTTTTGTTGCAGTTGGAATCGTTCGCTCACAAACTCGATACTAAAGCGGCGGCTAAATTGTCGCTGTTTGAGCGGCGCTGTTCATGTTGATATCATCGCTGGACGTATTTTTGTTGCAGTTGGACTCGTTCGCTCACGAACTCGATACTAAAGCGGCGGTTGTCGCTGTTTGAGCGACGCTGCTCATGTTGCGCGCATCGCTGGACGTATTTTTGTTGCAGTTGGACTCGTTCGCTCAAGAACTCGATAATAAAGAGGCGGTTCTCGCTGTTTGAGCGACGCTGTTTATGTTGCGCGCATCGCTGGGCATATTTTTGCTGCAGATGGAGGCATTCGCTCACGAACCTGATATGAAATGGTCGGTTCTCACTGTTTGAGCGACGTTGTTCATGTTGAGATCATCGCTGGACGTATTTTTGTTGCAGTTGGACTCGTTCGCTCACGAAATTCGATAATAAAGCGGCGGTTGTCGCTGTTTGAGCGACGCCGCTCATGTAGCGCGCATCGCTGGGCGTATTTTTTGTTGCAGTTGGAAATGTTCGCTCACGAATCGATACTAAAGAGTCTGTTGTTGCAGTTAGAGCGACGCTGTTCATGTTGCGCGCATCGCTGGGTGTATTTTTGTTTGAGTTGGTATCGTTCGCTAACGAACTCGATACTAAAGCGGCGGTTTTCGCTCTTCTTGAGAGACGCTGTTCATGTTTCGCGCATCGCTGGACGTATTTTTGATTCAGTTGGAATCATTCGCTCACGAACTCGATACTAAACCGGCGGTTGTCGCTCTTTGAGCGACGCTGTTCGTGTTGCGCGCATCGCTGGACGTATTTTTGTTGCAGTTGGAATTGTTCGCTCTAGAAATCGATACTAAAGAGTCTGTTCTCGCTGTTTTAACGACGCTGTTCATGTTGAGCGCATCCCTGGACGTATTTTGGTTGCAGTTGGAATCGTTCGCTCAAAAACTCTTTACTAAAGCGGCGGCTGTCGCTGTTTGAGCGACGTTGTTCATGTTGCGCGCATCGCTGGACGTATTTTTGTCGCAGTTGGACTCGTTCGCTTAAGAACTCGAAACTAATGCGGTGGTTAAATTGTTGCTGTGTCAGCGACGGTGTTCATGTTGCGCGCATCGCTGGACGTATTTATGTTGCTGTTGGAATCGTTCGCTCACAAACACGATAATAAAGCGGCGGCTGTCGCTGTTTGAGCGACGCTGATCAGGTTGCGAGCTTCGCTGGGCTATTTTTGATGCAGATGGACGCATTCGCTCACGGACTCGATATTAAAGATTCGGTTCTCGCTCTTTGAGCGACCCTGTTCATGTTGCGCGCATCGCTAGACGTATTTTTATTACAGTCGGGCTCGTTCGCTTAAGAACGTATACTAAGGCGGCGGCTAAATTGTCGCTGTTTGAGCGACGCTGTTCATGTTGCGCGCATCGCTGGGCGTATTTTTGTTGCAGATTAACTCCTTCGCTCACGAACTCGATACCAAAAAGGCGGTTCTCGCTATTTGAGCGACGCTGTTCACGTTGCGCGCATCGCTGGGCGTATTTTTGTTGCAGATGGACTCCTTCGCTCAGGACCTCAATACTAAAGAGGCGGATCTCCGTGTTTGAGCGACGGTGTTCATGTTAAGCGCATCGTCGGGCGTATTTTTGTTGCAGTTGGACTCGTTCGCTCACGAACTCGATACTAAAGAGGCAGTTGTCGCGTTTTGAGCGACGCTGCTCATGTTGCGCGCATCGCTGGGCGTATTTTTGTTGCAGGTGGACTCCTTCGCTCAAAAACTCGATACTAAAGAGGCGGTTGTGGCTGTTTTTGCGACGCTGCTCATGTTGTTGCATCGCGTGACGTATTTTTGTTGCAGTTGGACTCGTTCGCTCACGAATTCGACTCTAAAGAGGCGGTTCTTTCTTTTTTTGCGACGCGGTTCATGTTGCGCGCATCGCTTGACGTATTTTTGTTGCAGTTAGACTCTTTCGCTCAAGAATTCGATGCTAAAGAGGCGGTTCTCGCTGTTTGAGCAACGCTGTTTATGTTGCGCGCATCGCTGGGCGTATTTTTGTTGCAAATGGACTCCTTCTCTCAAGAATTGGATACTAAAGAGGCGGTTCTCGCTGTTTGAGCGACGCTGTTCATGTTGCGCGCATCGCTGGGCGTATTTTGTGTAGCAGATTAACTCCTTCGCCCAAGAATTCGATACTAAAGAGGCGGTTCTCTCTGTTTGAGCGACGCTGTTCATGTTGCGCGCATCGCTGGGCGTATTTTTGTTGCAAATGGACTCCTTCTCTCAAGAATTGGATACTAAAGAGGCGGTTCTCTCTGTTTGAGCGACACTGTTCATGTGGGGCGCATCGCTGGACATATTTTTGTTGGGTATGGACTCCTGCGCTCATGAATTCGATACTAAAGTGGCGGTTCTCTCTGTTTGAGCGACGATGTTCATGTTGCGCGCATCGCTTGACGTATTTTTGTTGCAGTTGGACTCTTCCGCTCAAGAATTCGATACTAAAGAGGCGGTTCTCGCTCCTTGAGCGATGCTGTTCATGTTGCGCGCATCGCAGGGCATATTTTTGCTGCAGATGGAGGCATTCGCTCACGAACCTGATATGAAATGGTCGGTTCTCACTGTTTGAGCGACGTTGTTCATGTTGATATCATCGCTGGACGTATTTTTGTTGCAGTTGGACTCGTTCGCTCACGAAATTCGATAATAAAGCGGCGGTTGTCGCTGTTTGAGCGACGCTGCTCATGTTGCGCGCATCGCTGGGCGTATTTGTGTTGCAGATGGACTCCTTCACTCATGAACTCAATACTAAAGAGGCTGTTCGCGCTGTTTGAGCGACGCTGTTCATGTTGCGCGCATCGCTGGACGTATTTTTGTTGCAGATGGACTCCTTCGCTCAAGAATTTGAGACTAAAGAGGCGGTTCGCGCTGTTTGAGCGACGCTGTTCATGTTGCGCGCATCGCTGGACGTATTTTTATTGCAGTTGGAATCGTTAGCTCAAGAACTTGATACTGAAGCAGCGGTTGTCGCTCTTTGAGCGACACTGTTCATGTTGGGCGCATCGCTGGACATATTTTTGTTGGAGATGGACTCCTTCGCTCATGAATTCGATACTAAAGGGGCGGTTCTCTCTGTTTGAGCGACGCTGTTCATGTTACGCGCATCGCTTGACGTATTTTTGTTGCAGTTGGACTCTTTCGCTCAAGAATTCGATACTTAAGAGGTGGTTCTCGCTGAATGAGCGATGCTGTTCATGTTGCGCGCATCGCTGGGCGTATTTTGCTGCAGATGGAGGCATTCGCTCACGAACCTGATATGAAATAGTCGGTTCTCACTGTTTGAGCGACGTTGTACATGTTGATATCATAGCTGGACGTATTTTTGTTGCAGTTGGACTCGTTCGCTCACGAACTCGATAATAAAGCGGCGGTTGTCTCTGTTTGAGCGACGCTGCTCATGTTGCGCGCATCGCTGGGCGTATTTTTGTTGCAGATGGACCCCTTCGCTCAAACACTCGATACTAAAGAGGCGGTTGTGGCTGTTTTTGCGACGCTGCTCATGTTGTTGCATCGCGTGACGTATTTTTGTTGCAGTTGGACTCGTTCGCTCAAGAACGCGTTACTAAAGCGGCGATTGTCGCTGTTTGAGCGACGCTGCTCATATTGCGCGCATCGATGGGCGTATGTTGTTGCAGATAGACTCCTTCGCTCAAGAATTTAATACTAAAGAGGCGGTTCGCGCTGTTTGTGCGACGCTGCTCATGTTGTTGCATCGCGTGACGTATTTTTGTTGCAGTTGGACTCGTTCGCTCACGAACTCGATACTTAAAAGGCAGTTCTCGCTGTTTGAGCGACGCTGTTCAAGTTGCGCGGGCGTATTTGTGTTGCAGATGGATTTCTTCGCTCATGAACTCAATACTACAGAGACGGTTCTCGCTGTTTGAGAGACGGTGTGCATGTTGCGCGCATCTTTGGGCGTATTTTTGTTGCAGATAAACTCCTTCGCTCAAAAACTCGATACTAAAGAGGCGGTTGTGGCTGTTTTTGCGACGCTGCTCATGTTGTTGCATCGCGTGACGCATTTTTGTTGCAGTTGGACTCGTTCGCTCAGGAATTCGATACTAAAGAGGCGGTTCTCTCTGTTTGAGCGACGCTGTTCATGTTGCGCGCATCGCTGGACATATTTTTGTTGCAGTTGGACTCGTTCGCTCACGAACTCGATACTTAAAAGGCAGTTCTCGCTGTTTGAGCGACGCCGTTCAAGTTGCGCGCATCGCTGGGCGTATTTGTGTTCAGATCGACTCCTTCGCTCATGAACTCAATACTAAAGAGGCTGTTCGCGCTGTTTGAGCGACGCTGTTCATGTTGCGCGCATCGCTGGACGTATTTTTGTTGCAGATGGACTCCTTCGCTCAAGAATATGAGACTAAAGAGGCGGTTCGCGCTGTTTGAGCGACGCTGTTCATGTTGCGCGCATCGCTGGACGTATTTTTATTGCAGTTGGAATTGTTAGCTCAAGAACTCGATACTGAAGCAGCGGTTGTCGCTCTTTGAGCGACACTGTTCATGTTGGGCGCATCGCTGGACATATTTTTGTTGGAGATGGACTCCTTCGCTCATGAATTCGATACTAAAGGGGCGGTTCTCTCTGTTTGAGCGACGCTGTTCATGTTACGCGCATCGCTTGACGTATTTTTGTTGCAGTTGGACTCTTTCGCTCAAGAATTCGATACTTAAGAGGTGGTTCTCGCTGATTGAGCGATGCTGTTCATGTTGCGCGCATCGCTGGGCGTATTTTGCTGCAGATGGAGGCATTCGCTCACGAACCTGATATGAAATAGTCGGTTCTCACTGTTTGAGCGACGTTGTTCATGTTGATATCATAGGTGGACGTATTTTTGTTGCAGTTGGACTCGTTCGCTCACGAACTCGATAATAAAGCGGCGGTTGTCTCTGTTTGATTGACGCTGCTCATGTTGTTGCATCGCGTGACGTATTTTTGTTGCAGTTGGACTCGTTCGCTCACGAACTCGACACTAAAGAGGCGGTTCTCGCTGTTTGAGCGACGCTGTTCATGTTGCGCGCATCGCTGGGCGTATTTTTGTTGCAGACGGACTCCTTCGCTCAAGAATTCGATATTAAAGAGGCGGTTCTCACTGTTTGAGCGACGCTGTTTATGTGGGGCGCATCGCTGGACATATTTTTGTTGGATATGGACTCCTTCGCTCATGAATTCGATACTAAAGGGGCGGTTCTCTCTGTTTGAGCGACGATGTTCATGTTGCGTGCATCGCTGGGCGTATTTTTGTTGCAGATGGACTCCTTCTCTCAAGAATTGGATACTAAAGAGGCGGTTCTCGCATTTTGAGCGATGCTGTTCATGTCGCGCGCATCGCTGGGCGTATTTTGTGTTGCAGATTAACTCCTTCGCTCAAGAATTCGATACTAAAGAGGTGGTTCTTGCTGTTTGAGCGACACTGTTCATGTGGGGCGCATCGCTGGACATATTTTTGTTGGATATGGACTCTTCGCTCATGAATTCGGTACTAAAGGGGCGGTTCTCTCTGTTTGCGCGACGATGTTCATGTTGCGTGCATCGCTTGACGTATTTTTGTTGCAGTTGGACTCGTTGGCTCACGAACTCGATAATAAAGAGGCGGTTCTCGCTGTTTGAGCGACGCTGTTCATGTTGCGCGCATCGCTGGGCGTATTTTTGTTGCAGTTGGAATCGTTCGCTCACGAACACGATACTAAAGAGCTTGTTCTCGCTGTTTGAGCGACATGTTTCATTTGCGCGCATCGCTGGGCGTATTTTTGTTGCAGTTGGAATCGTTCAATCACGAACTCGATACTAAAGAGTCTGTCTCGCTGTTTGAGCGACGCTGTTCATGTTGCGCGCATCTCTGGGCGTATTTTTGTTGCAGTTGGAAATTTTCGCTCACGAACTCGATACTAAAGAGTCTGTTCTCGCTGTTTGAGCGACGCTGATCATGTTGCGCGCATTGCTGGGCGTATTTTTGTTGCAGTTGGAATCGTTCAATCACGAACTCGATACTAAAAAGTCTGTTCTCGCTGTTTGAGCGACGCTGTTCATGTTGCGCGCTTCGCTGGGCGTATTTGTGTAGCAGTTGGAATGGTTCGCTCCCGAACATGATACTAAAGAGTCTGTTCTCGCTATTTGAGCGACGTTGTTCATGTTGCGCGCATCGCTGGGCGTATCTGTTGTGACATTCCTTGTGTGCTACGAGGTACATTCCTTGTGTGTGCATCGAGTTGGGGCTTAAGGCCGCCCCTCTTTTCCAGCTGCATACCTTTGCAGAAAGCAGGACGCCGGCACACGCGGAAACCGAGAGCCCCCGAGTACATACGGGGAACGAAAATTGTCGCTTGACGCACGGACCCCCTCCCCCCCCCCCCTTTCGACGTGGGCTATCGCCGGGAAGGCACCCACAGCTTCCCGCCGTGCCTCGTGAACAAAAGCGCATTCCCAGGAGGGCCGTGACGGACACCTGTCATGGCGGACAGGCAAGACTCGCCAAGAATGTGGGAAGACAGGGGCGACCCTTAATCTGGTTTCCCGGAGCGACAGACGAACCCCTTCATGCTTATTAGCTGTGTCCCGCCGTCGGTAGCCCGGCAGCATCGTGGGCCCTTTCGCCCCCTCCTCTGTTGCTGACGGGCGACGCGGACCGATGGTGGGTGGCGGTATGCATGCATGGGGCAAGGATTAGCTCCGAAGGGAGAGCCTGTGGATACTCTCACTTGAGAGAGAGTTGTGGCGTTTTTGTTTATTTAGTTTGTGTTGTTAACAAGACTCT
This sequence comes from Amblyomma americanum, assembly GCA_030143305.2. Lineage (NCBI taxonomy): Eukaryota > Metazoa > Arthropoda > Arachnida > Ixodida > Ixodidae > Amblyomma > Amblyomma americanum. The sequence goes on along the minus strand of JARKHS020011540.1, from coordinate 157,657 downwards.
GGGTTCGAGGCTAAGCCCAACCCAAGGGGTTGTCCCCATCTCGCATGTTATTTTTGATTGGAGAATTGATGCTTTGGGCGGGCCACTGAAAATGACCGCCCTTAGTCCTTTGTTAATCAAGTGCTTAAAAGCGCATGTAAACGGATGCAGTCCAGTCTGAGCTGGGGCTCCATGCTTAGCATGTAATGTGATGCTACTTAGGCACTAACCTGCCCGGTCGATGAGTAAAGTAGTGCAAAGTTTGTTCTTTTGTAAATTCAGTTCTGCTTTTTCCAGTTTAACTCTCTGTATATGTATGTTGTAAAATTATGCTCTGCTGTCATCATCTACAAGCTCGCCTCCTGTTCATCTTCCAAGCCGAACGACACTAGAGGAAGGGTTTGTGAACCATCCTCGAAGAAACGGACGACTATTGAAATTCTACTGCATACACGCTCAGGACGACATCGTTCGCGAAGAGGGCCTTCAGCGCCGAAGCCCGACGGCGTGCAGCTTCTGCCAGCAACCGCTCGAGCCCAACTCCGGAGCCACTCCATCGCCCCCATGAAGTCGTCGGCACGTAAGCTCGGACGCCCCAGCCTCTGATGTATAACCTTAATCATGTGTAATTATTGAATATACCTGTTTGTTTAAACTGAGCCATACGGTGTCTCTTTGCCTCTCCGTCCCGTGTGGACCTGCGCATTATGGGGGTCATCACACTGGTGTCAGAAGTGGGGTCTCAAAAGCAAATGTCCTCTGAATGCTGCGACATTCATGACTTCAAAATTGTAATCAAAAGGGAATCACGGGACTGATTGTGGGACTTTTACCCCCATTTGAGAGGCTTGAGGCACCGGAGGGCTTGAAAAAAAAAATGTCTTTATCTGAGGGAGCTCCCACTCCACAGCCGTCGCTCGGAGCAAGCATGCTGGCATTAGGAAGCGTCATTCCGACGTTTACGGGAGATAAGACAGGGGTTCCAATCTGCGATTTCTTTTCCATGCTAGAAGAGATTGGGAAAATGGGGGGATGGTCCGATGCTCAAATGCTGGGAATGGCGAGGTGTAAGATGGCAGGAGCTGCTCATGATTTTGCATGACGAGACGAAAAAGTAAAATCCACAAAATCATTTGCGGAATTTAAGAAGCTCGCGTTTGAGCATTTTGACACTGAACCACGTCACGTGCGAGTACAGAGGTTCCGTGACGCCGGACAGATGGTAGGGGAGGACGTGCGAACGTTTGCGTCGCGGCTTCAGCGCTTAGCGCGCGATACGTTAAGCAGGGAGGAGGAAGGAGACCAGCTTAAGAAGAAATACGCGGAGGATATACTTAAAGAGGAAATGACCGCTTTGTTCGTGGCTGGTCTGCAAGACCCCGTGCGCCGGTTCGTGCTCTCGCGCAAGCCGAGCAATTTCGACCAAGCCGTTGAGGCCGCATTGGATGAGGAACAAAATGAGGCGTTAACGACAGCCGCAGCGAGAGTACGCGTCATAGAGAGAGCGGTGCTCAACCCTGAGGTTGCTCTCTTGACAGAGCGGTTAGATCGCTTAGAACAGCTGCTATCTCAGCAGGTAGAATGCCAGGTTGAAGCGCGCGCTCAACAGCGCCCATTCGCTGGAAACCGGAGACCGCCACAAAGCTACAGGCGCGGTATGCGAGATTTTGAAGAAATCGTATGCTTCGCTTGCCAGGGTCGCGGACACATCGCCAGGTTCTGCCAAAACGTGCGCCGTGGGGAGCCACAAAGAGAAGCAGGCGAGACACGCCCTAAGCAAGCCTACAGCGGGGCTCCAGATACCGAGACAAAAAACTAGTTAGTCCTCCCCAGCCTGAGGAGCGTGGGGAGGGAGCAGTAGATGATGAGGTGGTGGTAGTTTGTGTGGCCGACGAGGCATGCCCTGTTGTGCGTTGCAAGTTAAATGGTTGTTGTATGGAATTGTTGATAGATACGGGGTCAAAGGTGACATTGCTTAAGGAGAGCAGTTTTAACACGCTTCGAAGGAAGGGGGACCGCGAGGTGTTGGAAGCGTCTGGTGGTATGGCAACCAAATTTGTAGGCATAACGGGGGATCCTCTTGGCATAAGTGGACTCTACCGGTTACACTTCTCTCTCGGCGGAATTGCATTGGAGCACCCCTGCTACGTATGCCCGGACACGGTGTCTCTGCCAAACGGAGTGTCAGGTATATTAGGGCAGGATTTTTTGAGAAAAGGGAAGGTAGTAGTCTCATTCTCTGAGGAAGAGGTTAATGCGGGCGGCTCAAAAGTTCCGTTTTTGAACAGGAGAGGGGCTGAGATTCGCATTACCGATATTGACACCCGTCAAACAGTGGGATCATTGGAGAAGGTATATTCGCGGGTTGCCGTCCGGCTGGTCGAGGAGGCGGTCGTCCTTCCTTGGTCGGAGCACATTTTGTACGCGTTTGTGCCTTCAGATGTAGAGAGCGGCGCCGTGGGAGTGCTTGAGCCGGTCGACTCTCTCAGCAATGGCCTGAAGGCAGCCGCGTGCCTCGTGACAGTTAATGACGCCCACAGAGTGCCCCTACGGGTGGTTAACTGTAGCCAGCAGCCACTGAGCCTTCCCAAGAACAAAACATTGGCTTTCTTCACCTCTGCGATAGAGCAACGTGAGCCCACCGATACGGTACTCGCAACTGTAGAGCATGCTAGTCCTTCGGCTGCTCCAAAGGTGTCGTTCGATCTTTCTCACGTAAAATCCAGGGAGAGGGAGGCTCTGGCTGGTTTGCTGAACGACTACTCGGAGGTATTCGCCGCGTCCAACCTGGATTTGGGCTGCTGTGGCGTTATAAAGCACAGGATAGAAACCGGCACTTCATCGCCCGTTTACCAGCGTGCGTACAGGATTCCTTACTCCCAACGTGAGGAGATGGAGCGGCAGGTGCAGGACCTGATTGATCGCGGCATTGTCGAACACTCAAAGTCACCCTGGGGAGCACCAGCACTATTGGTGGAAAAGCCAGATGGCTCGTATCGATTGGTAGTGGACTACCGCAAACTAAATGCCGTAACTCGCATCGATCCATACCCCATCCCCAATATACAGGAGACGCTTTCTCAGCTGGGCTCTGCCAGGTACTTCACGGTAGTGGACATGGCGGCGGGATTCTGGCAGATAGCAATGGATCCGGCAGATGCCGAGAAAACGGCATTCAACACGCCCTCAGGGCACTATGAATGGAAAAGAATGCCGATGGGTCTGGCCAACAGCCCTGCTGTCTGGCAGAGAACCGCTGATGTTATCCTGGCAGGTCTTCTGGGGAGGCTGTGCTTCGTGTATATGGATGACATTATCATATACAGTGACAGTTTTGAGAACCATTTGCGCGATATTGAGCAGGTTTTGGTGCGACTAAGAGGAGCGGGTCTCAAGCTGAAGCCCTCTAAGTGCCAATTCCTCAAAAACGAGGTGAAATACCTCGGGCACGTTGTTTCAGCTGACGGCGTGCGACCGGACCCTGAGAAACTAAGGTGTGTCTCGGATTTTCCATCCCCGACTAGCGTCCGCCAGGTCCGGCAGTTTCTCGGCCTGATCGGTTACTACCGAAGGCACATAGAGGAGTTCGCCAAGCTCGCTAAGCCGCTCACCGCCTTAACAGCCAAAAATGTCGCCTTTCGCTGGGACGAAAACGCGGAGAATGCTTTTGGGGCCCTGAAAAGGAAGCTAATGAGTGCACCGCTGTTGCGCCACCCGGATTTTAATTTGCCCTTCGTTATGGCCACAGATGCGTCAAAGTTCGCAGTTGGTGCCGTGCTATCTCAGGTTATCGAGGGCAAAGAACATCCCGTTGCTTTTGCTAGCCGACAGCTGAGCCCCACAGAGCAAAAGTACGGAGCTACGGAAAGGGAGTGCCTCGCCGTTGTCTGGGCAGTAAAGCACTTCAGATGCTACCTTTACGGCCGCAAATTCAAGCTAGTCACAGACTGCCATCCTCTGAAATGGGTGATGAGTGTCAGGGACCCTAGCTCGCGACTCGCTAGATGGAATCTACACCTGCAGGAATACTGCTTTGAAGTTGAGCACAAGTCAGGAAAGACACATCTGAATGCTGATGCACTCAGCCGCACAGCTGCCGTGGCAGCTATAGATGAGTTTGTCCCCGTAGTCGACCCCGCCGAATTACGCACAGAGCAGTGCAAAGATCCTGACCTGAAGCGAATAATCGAAAGCTTAGAGGGCGCACCGTCTCACCCCGAACAGCTAGGTTATTTCATTGGCAAAGACGGCACCCTGTGTCGGCGCACGAGGCCAACCAGGAAAGGGAGACCAGAGAAAACCGCTTGGGAGAGAGTCGTCATACCTCGGTCGTGGACAGAAAGGGTTCTTCGCGCGTTTCACGATGCGCCATGCGCCGGTCATTTTGGCGTAGCGAAGACACGCAGGCGTGTGGAGCGTTTGTACTTTTGGAGTGGCATGCGACAGGATGTTAGAGACTACTGTGCGAAGTGTCATTCCTGTCTCGAAAGAAAAACACCCAAGGGACGAAGACCAGCTCCAATTCAGCCGTTCCCTGAGGTTTCGGCTCCCTTCGAGCGGACAGGTATGGACATAATGGGCCCATTGCCCACGACCACTTCCGGAAACAAGTACATTTTAGTATTTGTCGATCACCTTTCAAAATACGCGGAAGCGGTAGCACTCCCAGATCAGAAGGCAGACACGGTTGCAAGAGCATTTGTCGAACAGATCGTGCTCCGACATGGACCCCCGAGGCAACTCTTGACAGATCGGGGAACGAACTTCGTGTCGCAGCTAATGAGGAGAGTTTGCGAGCTGCTTAAGATCGCTAAGAAGCAGACAACACCGTACCATCCGGCTTGCAACGGCGCGGTGGAGCGACTGAACCAAACCGTGGCCGGGTTCCTGTCGCATTTTGTTTCGCGCGACCAGCGGGACTGGGACTTGTGGCTCCCGTATGCAATGTTTGCCTACAATTCCGCAGCACACGAGAGCACGGGCGAATCGCCATTCTTTCTTCTCTACGGCCGAGACCCGGACCAGCCTAGTGAAGTGCCAGAGGGCCCCCGTCGTGTCCCATACGCTTCACTGGACGACTATAAGGTGGAGCTAGAATCGCGCTTGCAAGTGGCGAGGGACATCGCAAAGGAGGCCTTAAAGAAAGCGGCGAAGCGCAGGAAGGAGGTGCACGATCGCAGTGCTAGAGACGCGCCGTTTAATGTGGGGGACAGCGTGTACATTGAAAACTGCCAAAGGCAGATTGGGCTAGCTCGTAAGTTCCAGACGAAGTGGAGAGGACCGTGCGAGGTTGTCGAGAAGCTTTCTCCGGTAAACTTCAGAGTCCGAGACGTGAACCGGCGCTTGATAAGGATACACGCAAATCGCCTCAAGTCGGCACCGGTTCAGTATTCACGAAATGAGGAAAGGGAAAGCGCGGATTTTGATGGGGACAGAAGTGAAGCGGAGCGCGCAGATAGTTCGCAAGAAACGCCCTCTCCTGCATTTGTTCGGCAGGCGCCAGAGGTGACGGCCAGAATGCCACCGGATTTACTTCATGCATTGCTAGAAGAAGAAGCGCGCGAGGTTGCCGCGCAGATAACGCCAGGAGAGGCTCCTGCCACGAGCCCTCGCGAGTCCCAAAGCAGACAAAGGGGCACAGACTTACTTAGTATGACTCATGAAGGCCGATATCCGCTGCGAAATCGGAAAGCTAAGTCGGACTAATGGCGTAAACAGAGCGGAGTTTTGAACTGGTTAGAATTGTGTAATGCCACAGCTCATAACATTGCTATGTGCTTATGTGTTAAGTTATCGGAGTTGGTAGTTAAACCTTTCTGTCATTAAGTAACACCTTCACAGGAGAGCATGCGGAGCGCATGCAGAACCTGCCCTACTTCCTTTCGTTATCTATATTTTTGTCTGTGCCGTGATCGTGCTAGAAGTGGGAGCTCCTTTATAACTGTGGTAAATTTATTTCGTCCAGTTTGGACTAGAAAGGAGAGGCTTGGGTGCTGAGTTTCATGTTTATCTGTAAAAGAAGATCAGTGCTGCCCCTGGAGACGCCAGTTATGACAGCGGAGGCATATGGTGTTGTGCAGTGGTGTTGAGTGCAGCGAAAAGTGTTTTGTCGGACGCACTGTGCGAGGCGATTCAGAAAGACAAGGGGAGCTGCAGGGACTCAAATGTTCGGAGAACATTCTTCTGGAGGGTGAGCGAGTGTGACATTCCTTGTGTGCTACGAGGTACATTCCTTGTGTGTGCATCGAGTTGGGGCTTAAGGCCGCCCCTCTTTTCCAGCTGCATACCTTTGCAGAAAGCAGGACGCCGGCACACGCGGAAACCGAGAGCCCCCGAGTACATACGGGGAACGAAAATTGTCGCTTGACGCACGGACCCCCTCCCCCCCCCCCCCTTTCGACGTGGGCTATCGCCGGGAAGGCACCCACAGCTTCCCGCCGTGCCTCGTGAACAAAAGCGCATTCCCAGGAGGGCCGTGACGGACACCTGTCATGGCGGACAGGCAAGACTCGCCAAGAATGTGGGAAGACAGGGGCGACCCTTAATCTGGTTTCCCGGAGCGACAGACGAACCCCTTCATGCTTATTAGCTGTGTCCCGCCGTCGGTAGCCCGGCAGCATCGTGGGCCCTTTCGCCCCCTCCTCTGTTGCTGACGGGCGACGCGGACCGATGGTGGGTGGCGGTATGCATGCATGGGGCAAGGATTAGCTCCGAAGGGAGAGCCTGTGGATACTCTCACTTGAGAGAGAGTTGTGGCGTTTTTGTTTATTTAGTTTGTGTTGTTAACAAGACTCTGGGTTCGAGGCTAAGCCCAACCCAAGGGGTTGTCCCCATCTCGCATGTTATTTTTGATTGGAGAATTGATGCTTTGGGCGGGCCACTGAAAATGACCGCCCTTAGTCCTTTGTTAATCAAGTGCTTAAAAGCGCATGTAAACGGATGCAGTCCAGTCTGAGCTGGGGCTCCATGCTTAGCATGTAATGTGATGCTACTTAGGCACTAACCTGCCCGGTCGATGAGTAAAGTAGTGCAAAGTTTGTTCTTTTGTAAATTCAGTTCTGCTTTTTCCAGTTTAACTCTCTGTATATGTATGTTGTAAAATTATGCTCTGCTGTCATCATCTACAAGCTCGCCTCCTGTTCATCTTCCAAGCCGAACGACACTAGAGGAAGGGTTTGTGAACCATCCTCGAAGAAACGGACGACTATTGAAATTCTACTGCATACACGCTCAGGACGACATCGTTCGCGAAGAGGGCCTTCAGCGCCGAAGCCCGACGGCGTGCAGCTTCTGCCAGCAACCGCTCGAGCCCAACTCCGGAGCCACTCCATCGCCCCCATGAAGTCGTCGGCACGTAAGCTCGGACGCCCCAGCCTCTGATGTATAATCTTAATCATGTGTAATTATTGAATATACCTGTTTGTTTAAACTGAGCCATACGGTGTCTCTTTGCCTCTCCGTCCCGTGTGGACCTGCGCATTATGGGGGGTCATCACACTGTGTTACAATTGGAATCGTTCGCTCATGAACTCGTTGCCAAAGCGTCCGTTCTCGCTGTTTGAGCGACGCTGTTCATGTTGCGCGCATCGCTGGGCGTATTTTTTGCATTTGGAATCGATTGCTCACTAACTCGATACTAGAGAGTCTGTTCTCGCTGTTCAAGCGACGCTGTTCATGTTGCGCGCATCGCTGGGCGTATTTTTGTTGCAGTTGGAACCGTTCACTCACGAACTCGATAATAAAGTTTTTTCCCGCAGTTTGAGCGACGCTGTTCATGTTGCGGGGATCGCTGGGCGCATTTTTATTGCAGTTGAAATCGTTCGCTCACGAACTCGATTATAAAGAGTCTTTTTTAGCAGTTTGAGCGACGCTGTTCTTGTTGCGCGCATCGCTGGGCATAATTTTCTTTCAGTTGAAATCGTTCGCTCACGAACTCTATACTAAAGAGTCTGTTCTCGCTGTTCGAGCGACGCTGTTCACGTTGCGCGCATCGCTGGGCCTATTCTTGTTGCAGTTGGAATCGTTCGCTCACGAACTCGATACTAGAGTCTGTTCTCGCTGTTTGAGCGACGCTGTTCATGTTGCGCGCATCGCTGGGCGTATTTTTGTTGCAGCTGGAATCGTTCACTCACGACCTCGATACAAAAGAGTTTTCTCGCTGTTCGAGCGACGCTGTTCTTGTTGCGCGCATCGATGGGCATAATTTTCTTTCAGTTGAAATCGTTCGCTCACGAACTCTATACTAAAGAGTCTGTTCTCGCTGTTCGAGCGACGCTGTTCATGTTGCGCGCATCGCTGGGCGTATTTGTGTTGCAGTTGGAATCGTTCGCTCATGAACTCGTTGCTAAAGCGTCTGTTCTCGCTGTTTGAGCGACGCTGTTCTTGTTGCGCGCATCTCTGGGCGTATTTGTGTTGCAGTTGGAATCGTTCGCTCATGAACTCGTTGCTAAAGCGTCTGTTCTCACTGTTTGAGTGACGCTGTTCATGTTGCGCGCATCGCTGGGCGTATTTGTGTAGCAGTTGGAATGGTTCGCTCCCGAACACGATACTAAAGAGTCTGTTCTCGATCTTTGAGCGACGTTGTTCATGTTGCGCGAATCGCAGGGCGTATTTTTGTTGCAGTTGGAAATTTTCGCTCACGAACTCGATACTAAAAGTCTGTTCTCGCTGTTTGAGCGACGCGGATCATGTTGCGCGCATCTCTGGGGGTATTTTTGTTGCAGTTGGAATCGTTCGCTCACTAACTCGATACTAGAGAGTCTGTTCTCGCTGTTCATGTTGCGTGCATCGCTGGGCGTATTTTTGTTGCAGTTGGAACCGTTCACTCTCGAACTCGATAATAAAGTTTTTTCCCGCAGTTTGAGCGACGCTGTTCATTTTGCGGGGATCGCTGGGCGTATTTTTATTGCAGTTGAAATCGTTCGCTCACGAACTCGATTATAAAGAGTCTTTTCTCGCAGTTTGAGCGACGCTGTTCTTGTTGCGCGCATCGCTGGGCATAATTTTCTTTCAGTTGAAATCGTTCGCTCACGAACTCTATACTAAAGAGTCTGTTCTCGCTGTTCGAGCGACGCTGTTCATGTTGCGCGCATCGCTGGGCGTATTCTTGTTGCAGCTGGAATCGTTCGCTCACGAACTCGATACTAAAGAGTCTGTTCTCGCTGTTTGAGTGACGCTGTTCATGTTGCGCGCATCTCTGGGCGTATTTTTGTTGCAGTTGGAATCGTTCGCTCACGAACTCGATACTAAAGAGTCTGTTCTCGCTGTTCAAGCGACGCTGTTCATGTTGCGGGGATCGCTGGGCGTATTTTTGTTGCAGTTGAAATCGTTCGCTCACGAACTTGATGCTAGTCTGTTCTCGCTGTTTGAGCGACGTTGTTCATGTTGCGCGAATCGCTGGGCGTAATTTTCTCTCAGTTGAAATCGTTCGCTCACGAACTCTGTACTAAAGAGTCTTTTCTCGCTGTTAGAGCGACGCTGTTCTTGTTTCGCGCATCGCTGGGCATAATTTTTTTCAGTTGAAATCGTTCGCTCACGAACTCTATACTAAAGAGCCTTTTCTCACTGTTTAAGCGACGCTGTTTACGTTGCGCGCATTGCTGGGCGTATTTTTGTTGCAGTTGGAATCGTTCGCCCATGAACTCGTTGCTAAAGCGTCTGCTCTCGCTGTTTGAGCGACGCTGTTCTTGTTGCGCGCATCTCTGGGCGTATTTTTGCTGCAGTTGGAATCGTTCGCTCAGGAACTCGATACTAAAGAGTCTGTTGTCGCTGCTTGAGCGACGCAGTTCATGTTGCGCGCATCGCTGGGCGTATTTGTGTAGCAGTTGGAATGGTTCGCTCCCGAACACGATACTAAAGAGTCTGTTCTCGCTGTTTGAGCGACGTTGTTCATGTTGCGCGCATCGCTGGGCGTATCTGTGTTGCAATTGGAATCATTCGCTCATGAACTCGTTGCCAAAGCGTCCGTTCTCGCTGTTTGAGCGACGCTGTTCATGTTGCGCGCATCGCTGGGCGTATTTTTTGCATTTGGAATCGATTGCTCACTAACTCGATACTAGAGAGTCTGTTCTCGTTGTTTGAGCGACGCTGATCATGTTGCGCGCATCTCTGGGCGTATTTTTGTTGCAGTTGGAATCGTTCGCTCACTAACTCGATACTAGAGAGTCTGTTCTCGCTGTTTGAGCGACGCTGTTCATGTTGCGCGCATTTCTGGGCGTATTTTTGTTGCAGTTGGAACCGTTCACTCACGAACAAGATAATACAGTTTTTCCCGCAGTTTGAGCGACGCTGTTCATGTTGCGGGGATCGCTGGGCGTATTTTTATTGCAGTTGAAATCGTTCGCTCACGAACTCGATTATAAAGAGTCTTTTCTCGCAGTTTGAGCGACGCTGTTTTTGTTGCGCGCATCGCTGGGTATAATTTTCTTTCAGTTGAAATCGTTCGCTCACTAACTCGATACTAGAGAGTCTGTTCTCGCTGTTTGAGCGACGTTGTTCATGTTGCGCGCATCGCAGGGCGTATTATTGTTGCATTTGAAATCGTTCAATCACGAACTCGATAATAAAGAGTCTGTTCTCGCTGTTTGAGCGACGCTGTTCATGTTGCGCGCATCGCTGGGCGTATTTTTGTTGCAGTTGGAATTGTTCGCTCACGAACTCGATAATAAAGAGTCTTTTCTCGCTGTTTGAGCGACGCTTTTCATGTTGCTCTCATCGCTGGACGCATTTTTGTGGCAACTGGAACCGTTCGCTCACGCACTCGATACTAAAGAGTCTGTTGTCGCTGCTTGAGCGACACAGTTCATGTTGCTCGCATAGCTGGGCGTATTTGTGTAGCAGTTGGAATGGTTCGCTCCCGAACACGATACTAAAGAGTCTGTTCTCGCTGTTTGAGCGACGTTGTTCATGTTGCGCGCATCGCTGGGCGTATCTGTGTTGCAATTGGAATCGTTCGCTCATGAACTCGTTGCCAAAGCGTCCGTTCTCGCTGTTTGAGCGACGCTGTTCATGTTGCGCGCATCGCTGGGCGTATTTTTTGCATTTGGAATCGATTGCTCACTAACTCGATACTAGAGAGTCTGTTCTCGTTGTTTGAGCGACGCTGATTATGTTGCGCGCATCGCTGGGCGTATTCTTGTTGCAGTTGGAATCGTTCGCTCACTAACTCGATACTAGAGAGTCTGTTCTCGCTGTTTGAGCGACGCTGTTCATGTTGCGCGCATTTCTGGGCGTATTTTTGTTGCAGTTGGAACCGTTCACTCACGAACAAGATAATACAGTTTTTTCCCGCAGTTTGAGCGACGCTGTTCATGTTGCGGGGATCGCTGGGCGTATTTTTATTGCAGTTGAAATCGTTCGCTCACGAACTCGATTATAAAGAGTCTTTTCTCGCAGTTTGAGCGACGCTGTTTTTGTTGCGCGCATCGCTGGGCATAATTTTCTTTCAGTTGAAATCGTTCGCTCACTAACTCGATACTAGAGAGTCTGTTCTCGCTGTTTGAGCGACGCTGTTCATGTTGCGCGCATTTCTGGGCGTATTTTTGTTGCAGTTGGAACCGTTCACTCACGAACAAGATAATACAGTTTTTTCCCGCAGTTTGAGCGACGCTGTTTTTGTTGCCCGCATCGCTGGGCATAATTTTCTTTCAGTTGAAATCGTTCGCTCACGAACTCTATACTAAAGAGTCGGTTCTCGCTGTTCGAGCGACGCTGTTCATGTTGCGCGCATAGCTGGGCGTATTCTTGTTGCAGTTGGAATCGTTCGCTCACTAACTCGATACTAAAGAGTCTGTTCTCGCTGTTCAAGCGACGCTGTTCATGTTGCGCGTATCGCTGGGCGTATTTTTGTTGCAGTTGTAACCGTTCACTCACGAACAAGATAATACAGTTTTTTCCCGCAGTTTGAGCGACGCTGTTCATGTTGCGGGGATCACTGGGCGTATTTTTATTGCAGTTGAAATCGTTCGCTCACGAACTCGATTATAAAGAGTCTTTTCTCGCAGTTTGAGCGACGCTGTTTTTGTTGCGCGCATCGCTGGGCATAATTTTCTTTCAGTTGAAATCGTTCGCTCACGAACTCTATACTAAACAGTCTGTTCTCGCTGTTTGAGCGACGCTGTTCATGTTGCGCGCATCGCTGGGCGTATTCTTGTTGCAGTTGGAATCGTTCGCTCACTAACTCGATACTAGAGAGTCTGTTCTCGCTGTTTGAGCGACGCTGTTCATGTTGCGCGCATTTCTGGGCGTATTTTTGTTGCAGTTGGAACCGTTCACTCACGAACAAGATAATACAGTTTTTTCCCGCAGTTTGAGCGACGCTGTTCATGTTGCGGGGATCGCTGGGCGTATTTTTATTGCAGTTGAAATCGTTCGCTCACGAACTCGATTATAAAGAGTCTTTTCTCGCAGTTTGAGCGACGCTGTTTTTGTTGCGCGCATCGCTGGGCATAATTTTCTTTCAGTTGAAATCGTTCGCTCACTAACTCGATACTAGAGAGTCTGTTCTCGCTGTTCGAGCGACGCTGTTCATGTTGCGCGCATAGCTGGGCGTATTCTTGTTGCAGTTGGAATCGTTCGCTCACTAACTCGATACTAAAGAGTCTGTTCTCGCTGTTCAAGCGACGCTGTTCATGTTGCGCGTATCGCTGGGCGTATTTTTGTTGCAGTTGGAACCGTTCACTCACGGACAAGATAATACAGTTTTTTCCCGCAGTTTGAGCGACGCTGTTCATGTTGCGCGCATCGCTGGGCGTATTTTTGTTGCAGTTGGAATCGTTCGCTCACGAACTCGATTACTAAAGAGTCTGTTCTCGCTGTTTGAGCGACGGTGTTCATGTTGCGCGCATCGCTGGGCGTATTTTTGTTGCAGTTGGAATCGTTCGCTCACGAACTCGATACTAAAGAGTCTGTTCTCGCTGTTCGAGCGACGCTGTTCATGTTGCGCGCATCGCTGGGCGTATTTTTGTTGCAGTTGGAATCGTTCGCTCACGAACTCGATACTAAAGAGTCTGTTCTCGCTGTTCGAGCGACGCTGTTCATGTTGCGCGCATCGCTGGGCGTATTTTTGTTGCAGTTGGAATCGTTCGCTCACGAACTCGATACTAAAGAGTCTGTTCTCGCTGTTCGAGCGACGCTGTTCATGTTGCGCGCATCGCTGGGCGTATTTTTGTTGCAGTTGGAATCGTTCGCTCACGAACTCGATACTAAAGAGTCTTGTCTCACTGTTTAAGCGACGCTGTTTATGTTGCGCGCATTGCTGGGCGTATTTTTGTTGCAGTTGGAATCGTTCGCTCATGAACTCGTTGCTAAAGCGTCTGTTCTCGCTGTTGAGCGACGCTGTTCATGTTGCGCGCATCTGCTGGGCGTATTTTTGTTGCAGATGGAATCGTTCGCTCACGAACTCTATACTAAAGAGTCTGCTCTCGCTGTTCGAGCGACGCTGTTCATGTTGCGCGCATCGCTGGGCGTATTTTTGTTGCAGTTGGAATCGTTCGCTCATGAACTCGATACTAAAGAGTCTTTTCTCGCTGTTTGAGCGACGCTGTTTATGTTGCGCGCATTGCTGGGCGTATTTTTGTTGCAGTTGGAATCGTTCGCTCATGAACTCGTTGCTAAAGAGTCTGTTCTCGCTGTTTGAGCGATGTTGTTCAGGTTGCGCGCATCGCAGGGCGTATTTTTGCTGCAGTTGGAATCGTTCACTCACGAACTCGATAATAAAGAGTCTTTTCTCGCTGTTTGGCGACGCTGTTCATGTTGCGCGCATCGCAGGGCGTATTTTTGTTGCAGTTGGAACCGTTCGCTCACGAACTCGATACTAAAGAGTTTTCTCGCTGTTTGAGCGACGCTGTTCATGTTGCGCGCATCGCTGGGCGTATTTTTGTTGCAGTTGGAATCGCTCGCTCGGGAACTCGGTAATAAAGAGTCTTTTCTCGCTGTTGGAGCGACGCTGTTCTTGTTGCGCGCATCGCAGGGCGTATTTTTTTGTTGCAGTGGAATCGTTCGCTCACGAACTCGATACTAAAGAGTGTTCACGCTGTTTGAGCGACGCTGTTCATGTTGCGCGCATCGCAGGGCGTATTTTTGTTGCAGTTGGAATCGTTCACTCACGAACTCGATACTAAAGAGTCTGTTCTCGCTGTTTGAGCGACGCTGATCATGTTGCGCGCATTGCTGGGCGTATTTTTGTTGCAGTTGGAATCGTTCAATCACGAACTCGATACTAAAGAGTCTGTTCTCGCTGTTCGAGCGACGCTGTTCATGTTGCGCGCATCGCTGGGCGTATTTTTGTTGCAGTTGGAATCGTTCGCTCACGAACTCGATACTAAAGAGTCTGTTCTCGCTGTTCAAGCGACGCTGTTCATGTTGCGCGCATCGCTGGGCGTATTTTTGTTGCAGTTGGAATCGTTCGCTCACGAACTCGATGCTAAAGCGTCTGTTCTCGCTGTTTGAGCGACGCTGTTCATGTTGCGCGCATCGCTGGGCGTATTTTTGTTGCAGTTGGAATCGTTCGCTCACGAACTCGATACTAAAGAGTCTGTTCTCGCTGTTTGAGCGACGCTGTTCATGTTGCGCGCATCGCTGGGCGTATTTTTGTGCAGTTGGAATCGTTCGCTCACGAACTCGATACTAAAGAGTCTGTTCTCGCTGTTTGAGCGACGTTGTTCATGTTGCGCGCATCGCTGGGCGTATCTGTGTTGCAATTGTAATCGTTCGCTCATGAACTCGTTGCCAAAGCGTCCGTTCTCGCTGTTTGAGCGACGCTGTTCATGTTGCGCGCATCGCTGGGCGTATTTTTTGCATTTGGAATCGATTGCTTACTAACTCGATACTAGAGAGTCTGTTCTCGCTGTTTGAGCAACGCTGATCATGTTGCGCGCATCTCTGACCGTATTTTTGTTGCAGTTGGAATCGTTCGCTCACGAACTCGATACTAGAGAGTCTGTTCTCGCTGTTTGAGCGACGCTGTTCATGTTGCGCGCATTGCTGGGCGTATTTTTGTTGCAGTTGGACTCGTTCGCTCACGAACTCGATACTAAAGAGTCTGTTCTCGCTGTTCAAGCGACGCTGTTCATGTTGCGCGCATCGCTGGGCGTATTTTTGTTGCAGTTGGAACCGTTCACTCACGAACTCGATAATAAAGTTTTTTCCCGCAGTTTGAGCGACGCTGTTCATGTTGCGGGGATCGCTGGGCGTATTTTTATTGCAGTTGAAATCGTTCGCTCACGAACTCGATTATAAAGAGTCTTTTCTCGCAGTTTGAGCGACGCTGTTCTTGTTGCGCGCATCGCTGGGCGTAATTTTCTGTTGCAGTTGGAATCGTTCGCTCACGAACTCTATACTAAAGAGTCTGTTCTCGCTGTTCGAGCGACGCTGTTCATGTTGCGCGCATCGCTGGGCGTATTCTTGTTGCAGTTGGAATCGTTCGCTCACGAACTCGATACTAAAGAGTCTGTTCTCGCTGTTTGAGCGACGCTGTTCATGTTGCGCGCATCCCTGGGCGTATTTTTGTTGCAGTTGGAATCGTTCGCTCACGAACTCGATACTAAAGAGTCTGTTCTCGCTGTTCGAGCGACGCAGTTCATGTTGCGCGCATCGCAGGGCGTATGTTTGCTGCAGTTGGAATCGTTCGCTCACGAACTCGATACTAAAGAGTCTGTTCTCGCTGTTCGAGCGACGCTGTTCATGTTGCGCGCATCGCAGGGCGTATTTTTGTTGCAGTTGGAATCGTTCGCTCACGAACTCGATACTAAAGAGTCTGTTCTCGCTGTTCGAGCGACGCTGCTCAGGTTGCGCGCATCGCAGGGCGTATGTTTGCTGCAGTTGGAACCGTTCACTCACGAACTCGATAATAAAGAGTCTTTTCTCGCAGTTCAAGCGACGCTGTTCATGTTGCGCGCATCGCTGGGAGTATTTTTGTTGCAGTTGGAATCGTTCGCTCACGAACTCGATACTAAAGAGTCTGTTCTCGCTGTTCAAGCGACGCTGTTCATGTTGCGCGCATCGCTGGGCGTATTTTTGTTGCAGTTGGAATCGTTCGCTCACGAACTCGATACTAAAGAGTCTGTTCTCGCTGTTCGAGCGACGCTGTTCATGTTGCGCGCATCGCTGGGACGTATTTTTGTTGCAGTTGGAATCGTTCGCTCACGAACTCGATACTAAAGAGTCTGTTCTCGCTGTTCAAGCGACGCTGTTCATGTTGCGCGCATCGCTGGGCGTATTTTTGTTGCAGTTGGAATCGTTCGCTCACGAACTCGATACTAAAGAGTCTGTTCTCGCTGTTCGAGCGACGCTGTTCATGTTGCGCGCATCGCTGGGCGTATTTTTGTTGCAGTTGGAATCGTTCGCTCACGAACTCGATACTAAAGAGTCTGTTCTCGCTGTTCGAGCGACGCAGTTCATGTTGCGCGCATCGCTGGGCGTATTTTTGTTGCAGTTGGAATCGTTCGCTCACGAACTCGATACTAAAGAGTCTGTTCTCGCTGTTCGAGCGACGCTGTTCATGTTGCGCGCATCGCTGGGCGTATTTTTGTTGCAGTTGGAATCGTTCGCTCACGAACTCGATACTAAAGAGTCTGTTCTCGCTGTTCGAGCGACGCTGTTCATGTTGCGCGCATCGCTGGGCGTATTTTTGTTGCAGTTGGAATCGTTCGCTCACGAACTCGATACTAAAGAGTCTGTTCTCGCTGTTTGAGCGACGCTGTTCATGTTGCGCGCATCGCTGGGCGTATTTTTGTTGCAGTTGGAATCGTTCGCTCATGAACTCGTTGCTAAGCGTCTGTTCTCGCTGTTTGAGAGACGCTGTTCTTGTTGCGCGCATCTCTGGGCGTATTTTTGTTGCAGATGGAATCGTTCGCTCACGAACTCGATGCTAAAGAGTCTGTTCTCGCTGTTTGAGCGACGTTGTTCATGTTGCGCGCATCGCTGGGCGTATGTTTGCTTGCAGTTGGAATCGTTCACTCACGAACTCGATAATAAAGAGTCTTTTCTCGCTGTTAGAGGACGCTGTTCTTGTTGCGCGCATCGCAGGGCGTATTTTTGTTGCAGTTGGAATCGTTCGCTCACGAACTCGATAATAAAGAGTCTGTTCTCGCTGTTCGAGCGACGCTGTTCATGTTGCGCGCATCGCTGGGCGTATTTTTGTTGCAGTTGGAATCGTTCGCTCACGAACTCGATACTAAAGAGTCTTTTCTCGCTGTTCGAGCGACGCTGTTCTTGTTGCGCGCATCGCTGGGCAGTATTTTTTTGCAGTTGGAATCGTTCGCTCACGAACTCGATACTAAAGAGTCTGTTCTCGCTGTTCGAGCGACGCTGTTCATGTTGCGCGCATCGCTGGGCGTATTTTTGTTGCAGTTGGAACCGTTCACTCACGAACTCGTTGCTAAAGCGTCTGTTCCCGCCGTTTGAGCGACGCTGTTCATGTTGCGCGCATCGCTGGGCGTATTTGTGTTGCAGTTGGAATCGTTCGCTCACGAACTCTATACTAAAGAGTCTGTTCTCGCTGTTCGAGCGACGCTGTTCATGTTGCGCGCATCGCTGGGCGTATTTTTGTTGCAGTTGGAATCGTTCGCTCACGAACTCGATACTAAAGAGTCTGTTCTCGCTGTTCGAGCGACGCTGTTCATGTTGCGCGCATCGCTGGGCGTATTTTTGTTGCAGTTGGAAATGTTCGCTCACGAACTCGATACTAAAGAGTCTGTTCTCGCTGTTCGAGCGACGGTGATCATGTTGCGCGCATCGCTGGGCGTATTTTTGTTGCAGTTGGAATCGTTCGCTCACGAACTCGATACTAAAGAGTCTGTTCTCGCTTTTCGAGCGACGCTGTTCATGTTGCGCGCATCGCTGGGCATAATTTTCTTTCAGTTGAAATCGTTCGCTCACGAACTCTATACTAAAGAGTCTGTTCTCGCTGTTCGAGCGACGCTGTTCATGTTGCGCGCATCGCTGGGCGTATTTTTGTTGCAGTTGGAATCGTTCGCTCACTAACTCGATACTAGAGAGTCTGTTCTCGCTGTTTGAGCGACGCTGTTCTTGTTGCGCGCATCACTGGGCGTATTTGTGTTGCAGTTGGAATCGTTCGCTCATGAACTCGTTGCTAAAGCGTCTGTTCTCACTGTTTGAGCGACGCTGTTCAAGTTGCGCGCATCGCTGGGCGTATTTGTGTAGCAGTTGGAATGGTTCGCTCCCGAACACGATACTAAAGAGTCTGTTCTCGCTGTTTGAGCGACGTTGTTCATGTTGCGCGCATCGCTGGGCGTATTTTTGTTGCAGTTGGAATCGTTCGCTCACGAACTCGTTGCTAAAGCGTCTGTTCTCGCCGTTTGAGCGACTCTGTTCATGTTGCGCGCATAGCTGGGCGTATTTGTGTTGCAGTTGGAATCGTTCGCTCACGAACTCTATACTAAAGAGTCTGTTCTCGCTGTTCGAGCGACGCTGTTCATGTTGCGCGCATCGCTGGGCGTATTTTCGTTGCAGTTGGAATCGTTCGCTCACGAACTCGATACTAAAGAGTCTGCTCTCGCTGTTCGAGCGACGCTGTTCATTTTGCGCGCAACGCTGGGCGTATTTTTGTTGCAGTTGGAATTGTTCGCTCATGAACTCGTTGCTAAAGCGTCTGTTCTCGCTGTTTTAGAGACGCTGTTCTTGTTGCGCGCATCTCTGGGCGTATTTTTGTTGCAGATGGAATCGTTCGCTCACGAACTCTATACTAAAGAGTCTGTTCTCGCTGTTCGAGCGACGGTGTTCATGTTCCGCGTATCGCTGGGCGTATTTTTGTTGCAGTTGGAATCGTTCGCTCATGAACTCGATACTAAAGAGTCTTTTCTCACTGTTTGAGCGACGCTGTTTATGTTGCGCGCATTGCTGGGCGTATTTTTGTTGCAGTTGGAATCGTTCGCTCATGAACTCGTTTCTAAAGAGTCTGTTCTCGCTGTTTGAGCGATGTTGCTCAGGTTGCGCGCATCGCAGGGCGTATGTTTGCTGCAGTTGGAATCGTTCACTCACGAACTCGATAATAAAGAGTCTTTTCTCGCTGTTTGAGACGCTGTTCTTGTTGCGCGCATCGCAGGGCGTATTTTTGTTGCAGTTGGAATCGTTCGCTCACGAACTCGATACTAAAGAGTCTGTTCTCGCTGTTCAAGCGACGCTGTTCATGTTGCGCGCATCGCTGGGCGTATTTTTGTTGCAGTTGGAACCGTTCACTCACGAACTCGATAATAAAGAGTCTTTTCTCGCAGTTTGAGCGACGCTGGTCATGTTGCGCGCATCGCTGGGCACAATTTTCTTTCAGTTGAAATCGTTCGCTCACGAACTCTATACTAAAGAGTCTGTTCTCGCTGTTCAAGCGACGCTGTTCATGTTGCGCGCATCGCTGGGCGTATTTTTGTTGCAGTTGGAATCGTTCGCTCACGAACTCGTTGCTAAAGCGTCTGTTCTCGCCGTTTGAGCGACTCTGTTCATGTTGCGCGCATAGCTGGGCGTATTTGTGTTGCAGTTGGAATCGTTCGCTCACGAACTCTATACTAAAGAGTCTGTTCTCGCTGTTCGAGCGACGCTGTTCATGTTGCGCGCATCGCTGGGCGTATTTTTGTTGCAGTTGGAATCGTTCGCTCACGAACTCGATACTAAAGAGTCTGCTCTCGCTGTTCGAGCGACGCTGTTCATGTTGCGCGCAACGCTGGGCGTATTTTTGTTGCAGTTGGAATTGTTCGCTCATGAACTCGTTGCTAAAGCGTCTGTTCTCGCTGTTTGAGAGACGCTGTTCTTGTTGCGCGCATCTCTGGGCGTATTTTTGTTGCAGATGGAATCGTTCGCTCACGAACTCTATACTAAAGAGTCTGTTCTCGCTGTTCGAGCGACGGTGTTCATGTTCCGCGTATCGCTGGGCGTATTTTTGTTGCAGTTGGAATCGTTCGCTCATGAACTCGATACTAAAGAGTCTTTTCTCACTGTTTGAGCGACGCTGTTTATGTTGCGCGCATTGCTGGGCGTATTTTTGTTGCAGTTGGAATCGTTCGCTCATAAACTCGTTTCTAAAGAGTCTGTTCTCGCTGTTTGAGCGATGTTGCTCAGGTTGCGCGCATCGCAGGGCGTATGTTTGCTGCAGTTGGAATCGTTCACTCACGAACTCGATAATAAAGAGTCTTTTCTGGCTGTTTGAGACGCTGTTCTTGTTGCGCGCATCGCAGGGCGTATTTTTGTTGCAGTTGGAACCGTTCGCTCACGAACTCGATAATAAAGAGTTTTCTCGCTGTTTGAGCGACGCTGTTCATGTTGCGCGCATCGCTGGGCGTATTTTTGTTGCAGTTGGAATCGTTCACTCAGGAACTCGATAATAAAGAGTCTTTTCTCGCTGTTGGAGCGATGCTGTTCTTGTTGCGCGCATCGCAGGGCGTATTTTTTTTTGCAGTTGGAATCTTTCGCTCACGAACTCGATACTAAAGAGTGTTCACGCTGTTTGAGCGACGCTGTTCATGTTGCGCGCATCGCAGGGCGTATTTTTGTTGCAGTTGGAATTGTTCACTCAAGAACTCTATACTAAAGAGTCTGTTCTCGCTGTTCGAGCGACGCTGTTCATGTTGCGCGCATCGGTGGGCGTATTTTTGTTGCAGTTGGAACCGTTCACTCACGAACTCGTTGCTAAAGCGTCTGTTCCCGCCGTTTGAGCGACTCTGTTCATGTTGCGCGCATAGCTGGGCGTATTTGTGTTGCAGTTGGAATCGTTCGCTCATGAACTCGTTGCTAAAGCGTCTGTTCTCGTTGTTTGAGCGACGCTGTTCAGATTGCGCGCAACGCTGGAGGTATTTGTGTTGCAGTTGGAATCATTCGCTCATGAACTCGTTGCTAAAGCGTCTGTTCTCGCTGTTTGAGCGACGCTGTTCATGTTGCGCGCATCGCAGGGCGTATTTTTGTTGCAGTTGGAATCGTTCAATCGCGAACTCGATACTAAAGAGTCTGTTCTCGCTGTTTGAGCGACGCTGTTCTTGTTGCGCGCATCTCTGGGCGTATTTTTGTTGCAGTTGGAAATTTTCGCTCACGAACTCGATACTAAAGAGTCTGTTCTCGCTGTTCGAGCGACGGGGATCATGTTGCGCGCATCGCTGGGCGTATTTTTGTTGCAGTTGGAATCGTTCGCTCACGAACTCGATACTAAAGAGTCTGTTCTCGCTGTTCAAGCGACGCTGTTCATGTTGCGCGCATCGCTGGGCATAATTTTCTTTCAGTTGAAATCGTTCGCTCACGAACTCTATACTAAAGAGTCTGTTCTCGCTGTTCAAGCGACGCTGTTCATGTTGCGCGCATCGCTGGGCGTATTTTTGTTGCAGTTGGAATCGTTCGCTCACGAACTCGTTGCTAAAGCGTCTCTTCTCGCCGTTTGAGCGACTCTGTTCATGTTGCGCGCATAGCTGGGCGTATTTGTGTTGCAGTTGGAATCGTTCGCTCATGAACTCGTTGCTAAAGCGTCTGTTCTCGCTGTTTGAGCGACGCTGTTCAGATTGCGCGCATCGCTGGACGTATTTGTGTTGCAGTTGGAATCGTTCGCTCATGAACTCGTTGCTAAAGCGTCTGTTCTCGCTGTTTGAGCGACGCTGTTCTTGTTGCGCGCATCGCTGGGCGTATTTGTGTTGCAGTTGGAATCGTTCGCTCATGAACTCGTTGCTAAAGCGTCTGTTCTCACTGTTTGAGCGACGCTGTTCAAGTTGCGCGCATCGCTGGGCGTATTTGTGTAGCAGTTGGAATGGTTCGCTCCCGAACACGATACTAAAGAGTCTGTTCTCGCTGTTTGAGCGACGTTGTTCATGTTGCGCGCATCGCTGGGCGTATCTGTGTTGCAATTGTAATCGTTCGCTCATGAACTCGTTGCCAAAGCGTCCGTTCTCGCTGTTTGAGCGACGCTGTTCATGTTGCGCGCATCGCTGGGCGTATTTTTTGCATTTGGAATCGATTGCTCACTAACTCGATACTAGAGAGTCTGTTCTCGCTGTTTGAGCAACGCTGATCATGTTGCGCGCATCTCTGGGCGTATTTTTGTTGCAGTTGGAATCGTTCGCTCACTAACTCGATACTAGAGAGTCTGTTCTCGCTGTCTGAGCGACGCTGTTCATGTTGCGCGCATTTCTGGGCGTATTTTTGTTGCAGTTGGACTCGTTCGCTCACGAACTCGATACTAAAGAGTCTGTTCTCGCTGTTCAAGCGACGCTGTTCATGTTGCGCGCATCGCTGGGCGTATTTTTGTTGCAGTTGGAACCGTTCACTCACGAACTCGATAATAAAGTTTTTTCCCGCAGTTTGAGCGACGCTGTTCATGTTGCGGGGATCGCTGGGCGTATTTTTATTGCAGTTGAAATCGTTCGCTCACGAACTCGATTATAAAGAGTCTTTTCTCGCAGTTTGAGCGACGCTGTTTTTGTTGCGCGCATCGCTGGGCATAATTTTCTTTCAGTTGAAATCGTTCGCTCACGAACTCTATACTAAAGAGTCTGTTCTCGCTGTTCGAGCGACGCTGTTCATGTTGCGCGCATCGCTGGGCGTATTCTTGTTGCAGTTGGAATCGTTCGCTCACGAACCCGATACTAAAGAGTCTGTTCTCGCTGTTTGAGCGACGCTGTTCATGTTGCGCGCATCTCTGGGCGTATTTTTGTTGCAGTTGGAATCGTTCGCTCACGAACTCGATACTAAAGAGTCTGTTCCCGCTGTTCAAGCGACGCTGTTCATGTTGCGCGCATCGCTGGGAGTATTTTTGTTGCAGTTGGAACCGTTCACTCACGAACTCGATAATAAAGTCTTTTCTCGCAGTTGAGCGACGCTGTTCATGTTGCGGGGATCGCTGGGCGTATTTTTGTTGCAGTTGAAATCGTTCGCTCACGAACTTGATGCTGAGTCTGTTCTCGCTGTTTGAGCGACGTTGTTCATGTTGCGCGAATCGCTGGGCATAATTTTCTTTCAGTTGAAATCGTTCGCTCACGAACTCTGTACTAAAGAGCCTTTTCTCGTTGTTAGAGTGACGGTGTTCTTGTTGCGCGCATCGCTGGGCATAATTTTTTTTCAGTTGAAATCGTTCGATCACGAACTCTATAATAAAGAGTCTGTTCTCGCTGTTCGAGCGACGCTGTTCATGTTGCGCGCATCGCTGGGCGTATTTTTGTTGCAGTTGGAATCGTTCGCTCACGAACTCTATACTAAAGAGTCTGTTCTCGCTGTCCGAGCGACGCTGTTCATGTTGCGCGCATCGCTGGGCGTATTTTTGTTGCAGTTGGAATCGTTCGCTCACGAACTCGATACTAAAGAGTCTGTTCTCGCTGTTTGAGCGACGCTGTTCTTGTTGCGCGCATCGCTGGGCGTATTTTTGTTGCAGTTGGAATCGTTCGCTCACGAACTCGATACTAAAGAGTCTTTTCTCACTGTTTAAGCGACGCTGTTTATGTTGCGCGCATTGCTGGGCGTATTTTTGTTGCAGTTGGAATCGTTCGCTCATGAACTCGTTGCTAATGCGTCTGTTCTCGCTGTTTGAGAGACGCTGTTCTTGTTGCGCGCATCTCTGGGCGTATTTTTGTTGCAGATGGAATCGTTCGCTCACGAACTTTATACTAAAGAGTCTGTTCTCGCTGTTCGAGCGACGCTGTTCATGTTCCGCGTATCGCTGGGCGTATTTTTGTTGCAGTTGGAATCGTTCGCTCATGAACTCGATACTAAAGAGTCATTTCTCACTGTTTGAGCGACGCTGTTTATGTTGCGCGCATTGATGGGCGTATTTTTGTTGCAGTTGGAATCGTTCGCTCATGAACTCGTTGCTAAAGAGTCTGTTCTCGCTGTTTGAGCGATGTTGTTCAGGTTGCGCGCGTCGCAGGGCGTATTTTTGCTGCAGTTGGAATCGTTCACTCACGAACTCGATAATAAAGAGTCTTTTCTCGCTGTTTGGCGACGCTGTTCATGTTGCGCGCATCGCTGGGCGTATTTTTGTTGCAGTTGGAATCGTTCACTCAGGAACTCGATAATAAAGAGTCTTTTCTCGCTGTTGGAGCGACGCTGTTCTTGTTGCGCGCATCGCAGGGCGTATTTTTTTTGCAGTTGGAATCGTTCGCTCACGAACTCGATACTAAAGAGTGTTCACGCTGTTTGAGCGACGCTGTTCATGTTGCGCGCATCGCAGGGCGTATTTTTGTTGCAGTTGGAATCGTTCGCTCATGAACTCGTTGCTAAAGAGTCTGTTCTCGCTGTTTGAGCGATGTTGTTCAGGTTGCGCGCATCGCAGGGCGTATTTTTGTTGCAGTTGGAACCGTTCGCTCATGAACTCGATACTAAAGAGTCTTTTCTCACTGTTTGAGCGACGCTGTTTATGTTGCGCGCATTGCTGGGCGTATTTTTGTTGCAGTTGGAATCGTTCGCTCATGAACTCGTTGCTAAAGAGTCTGTTCTCGCTGTTTGAGCGATGTTGTTCAGGTTGCGCGCATCGCAGGGCGTATTTTTGTTGCAGTTGGAACCGTTCGCTCACGAACTCGATAATAAAGAGTTTTCTCGCTGTTTGAGCGACGCTGTTCTTGTTGCGCGCATCGCAGGGCGTATTTTTGTTGCAGTTGGAACCGTTCGCTCATGAACTCGATACTAAAGAGTCTTTTCTCACTGTTTGAGCGACGCTGTTTATGTTGCGCGCATTGCTGGGCGTATTGTTGTTGCAGTTGGAATCGTTCGCTCATGAACTCGTTGCTAAAGAGTCTGTTCTCGCTGTTTGAGCGATGTTGTTCAGGTTGCGCGCATCGCAGGGCGTATTTTTATTGCAGTTGGAACCGTTCGCTCACGAACTCGATAATAAAGAGTTTTCTCGCTGTTTGAGCGACGCTGTTCTTGTTGCGCGCATCGCAGGGCGTATTTTTGTTGCAGTTGGAATCGTTCGCTCACGAACTCGATACTAAAGAGTCTTTTCTCACTGTTTAAGCGACGCTGTTTATGTTGCGCGCATTGCTGGGCGTATTTTTGTTGCAGTTGGAATCGTTCGCTCATGAACTCGTTGCTAATGCGTCTGTTCTCGCTGTTTGAGAGACGCTGTTCTTGTTGCGCGCATCTCTGGGCGTATTTTTGTTGCAGATGGAATCGTTCGCTCACGAACTCGATACTAAAGAGTCTGTTCTCGCTGTTTGAGCGACGCTGTTCATGTTGCGCGCATCGCTGGGCGTATTTTTGTTGCAGTTGGAATCGTTCACTCAGGAACTCGATAATAAAGAGTCTTTTCTCGCTGTTGGAGCGACGCTGTTCTTGTTGCGCGCATCGCAGGGCGTATTTTTTTTGCAGTTGGAATCGTTCGCTCACGAACTCGATACTAAAGAGTGTTCACGCTGTTTGAGCGACGCTGTTCATGTTGCGCGCATCGCAGGGCGTATTTTTGTTGCAGTTGGAATCGTTCGCTCATGAACTCGTTGCTAAAGAGTCTGTTCTCGCTGTTTGAGCGATGTTGTTCAGGTTGCGCGCATCGCAGGGCGTATTTTTGTTGCAGTTGGAACCGTTCGCTCATGAACTCGATACTAAAGAGTCTTTTCTCACTGTTTGAGCGACGCTGTTTATGTTGCGCGCATTGCTGGGCGTATTTTTGTTGCAGTTGGAATCGTTCGCTCATGAACTCGTTGCTAAAGAGTCTGTTCTCGCTGTTTGAGCGATGTTGTTCAGGTTGCGCGCATCGCAGGGCGTATTTTTGTTGCAGTTGGAACCGTTCGCTCACGAACTCGATAATAAAGAGTTTTCTCGCTGTTTGAGCGACGCTGTTCTTGTTGCGCGCATCGCAGGGCGTATTTTTGTTGCAGTTGGAACCGTTCGCTCATGAACTCGATACTAAAGAGTCTTTTCTCACTGTTTGAGCGACGCTGTTTATGTTGCGCGCATTGCTGGGCGTATTGTTGTTGCAGTTGGAATCGTTCGCTCATGAACTCGTTGCTAAAGAGTCTGTTCTCGCTGTTTGAGCGATGTTGTTCAGGTTGCGCGCATCGCAGGGCGTATTTTTGTTGCAGTTGGAACCGTTCGCTCACGAACTCGATAATAAAGAGTTTTCTCGCTGTTTGAGCGACGCTGTTCTTGTTGCGCGCATCGCAGGGCGTATTTTTGTTGCAGTTGGAACCGTTCGCTCATGAACTCGATACTAAAGAGTCTTTTCTCACTGTTTGAGCGACGCTGTTTATGTTGCGCGCATTGCTGGGCGTATTTTTGTTGCAGTTGGAATCGTTCGCTCATGAACTCGTTGCTAAAGAGTCTGTTCTCGCTGTTTGAGCGATGTTGTTCAGGTTGCGCGCATCGCTGGGCGTATTTTTGTTGCAGTTGGAATCGTTCACTCAGGAACTCGATAATAAAGAGTCTTTTCTCGCTGTTGGAGCGACGCTGTTCTTGTTGCGCGCATCGCAGGGCGTATTTTTTTTTTGCAGTTGGAATCGTTCGCTCACGAACTCGATACTAAAGAGTGTTCACGCTGTTTGAGCGACGCTGTTCATGTTGCGCGCATCGCAGGGCGTATTTGTGTTGCAGTTGGAAATGTTCGCTCACGAACTCGATACTAAAGAGTCTGTTCTCGCTTTTCGAGCGACGCTGTTCATGTTGCGCGCATCGCTGGGCGTATTTTTGTTGCAGTTGGAATCGTTCGCTCACGAACTCGATACTAAAGAGTCTGTTCTCGCTGTTCAAGCGACGCTGTTCATGTTGCGCGCATCGCTGGGCGTATTTTTGTTGCAGTTGGAACCGTTCGCTCACGAACTCGATAATAAAGAGTCTTTTCTCGCTGTTCGAGCGACGCTGTTCATGTTGCGCGCATCGCTGGGCGTATTTTTGTTGCAGTTGGAATCGTTCGCTCACGAACTCGATACTAAAGAGTCTGTTCTCGCTGTTCGAGCGACGCTGTTCATGTTGCGCGCATCGCTGGGCGTATTTTTGTTGCAGTTGGAATCGTTCGCTCACGAACTCGTTGCTAAAGCGTCTGTTCTCGCCGTTTGAGCGACTCTGTTCATGTTGCGCGCATCGCTGGGCGTATTTTTGTTGCAGTTGGAATCGTTCGCTCACGAACTCTATACTAAAGAGTCTGTTCTCGCTGTTCGAGCGACGCTGTTCATGTTGCGCGCATCGCTGGGCGTATTTTTGTTGCAGTTGGAATCGTTCGCTCACGAACTCGATACTAAAGAGTCTGCTCTCGCTGTTTGAGCGACGCTGTTCTTGTTGCGCGCATCTCTGGGCGTATTTTTGTTGTCAGTTGGAAATCGTTCGCTCACGAACTCGATACTAAAGAGTCTGTTCTCGCTGTTCGAGCGACGCTGTTCATGTTGCGCGCATCGCTGGGCGTATTTTTGTTGCAGTTGGAACCGTTCACTCACGAACTCGTTGCTAAAGCGTCTGTTCTCGCCATTTGAGCGACTCTGTTCATGTTGCGCGCATAGCTGGGCGTATTTGTGTTGCAGTTGGAATCGTTCGCTCATGAACTCGTTGCTAAAGCGTCTGTTCTCGTTGTTTGAGCGACGCTGTTCAGATTGCGCGCATCGCTGGACGTATTTGTGTTGCAGTTGGAATCATTCGCTCATGAACTCGTTGCTAAAGCGTCTGTTCTCGCTGTTTGAGCGACGCTGTTCTTGTTGCGCGCATCGCTGGGCATAATTTTCTGTTGCAGTTGAAATCGTTCGCTCACGAACTCTATACTAAAGAGTCTGTTCTCGCTGTTCGAGCGACGCTGTTCATGTTGCGCGCATCGCTGGGCGTATTTTTGTTGCAGTTGGAACCGTTCGCTCACGAACTCGATAATGAAGAGTCTTTTCTCGCAGTTTGAGCGACGCTGTTCATGTTGCGGGCATCGCTGGGCGTATTTTTGTTGCAGTTGGAATCGTTCGCTCACGAACTCGATGCTAAAGAGTCTGTTCTCGCTGTTTGAGCGACGTTGTTCATGTTGCGCGCATCGCTGGGCGTATTTTTGTTGCAGTTGGAATCGTTCGCTCACGAACTCGATACTAAAGAGTCTGTTCTCGCTGTTCGAGCGACGCTGTTCATGTTGCGCGCATCGCTGGGCGTATTTTTGTTGCAGTTGGAATCGTTCGCTCACGAACTCGATACTAAAGAGTCTTTTCTCGCTGTTCGAGCGACGCTGTTCATGTTGCGCGCATCGCTGGGCGTATTTTTGTTGCAGTTGGAATCGTTCGCTCACGAACTCGATACTAAAGAGTCTGTTCTCGCTGTTTGAGCGACGCTGTTCATGTTGCGCGCATCGCTGGGCGTATTTTTGTTGCAGTTGGAATCGTTCGCTCACGAACTCGATACTAAAGAGTCTGTTCTCGCTGTTTGAGCGACGCTGTTCTTGTTGCGCGCATCGCTGGGCGTATTTTTGTTGCAGTTGGAATCGTTCGCTCACGAACTCGATACTAAAGAGTCTGTTCTCGCTGTTCGAGCGACGCTGTTCATGTTGCGCGCATCGCTGGGCGTATTTTTGTTGCAGTTGGAATCGTTCGCTCATGAACTCGATACTAAAGAGTCTTTTCTCACTGTTTGAGCGACGCTGTTTATGTTGCGCGCATTGCTGGGCGTATTCTTGTTGCAGTTGGAATCGTTCGCTCATGAACTCGTTGCTAAAGAGTCTGTTCTCGCTGTTTGAGCGATGTTGTTCAGGTTGCGCGCATCGCAGGGCGTATTTTTGCTGCAGTTGGAATCGTTCACTCACGAACTCGATAATAAAGAGTTTTCTCGCTGTTTGAGCGACGCTGTTCATGTTGCGCGCATTGCTGGGCGTATTTTTGTTGCAGTTGGAACCGTTCGCTCACGAACTCGATACTAAAGAGTCTTTCTCGCTGTTTGAGCGACGCTGTTCATGTTGCGCGCGTCGCTGGGCGTATTTTTGTTGCAGTTGGAATCGTTCACTCAGGAACTCGATAATAAAGAGTCTTTTCTCGCTGTTGGAGCGACGCTGTTCTTGTTGCGCGCATCGCAGGGCGTATTTTTTTTTGCAGTTGGAATCGTTCGCTCACGAACTCGATACTAAAGAGTGTTCACGCTGTTTGAGCGACGCTGTTCATGTTGCGCGCATCGCAGGGCGTATTTTTGTTGCAGTTGGAATCGTTCACTCACGAACTCGATACTAAAGAGTGTTCACGCTGTTTGAGCGACGCTGTTCATGTTGCGCGCATCGCAGGGCGTATTTTTGTTGCAGTTGGAATCGTTCACTCACGAACTCGATACTAAAGAGTCTGTTCTCGCTGTTTGAGCGACGCTGATCATGTTGCGCGCATTGCTGGGCGTATTTTTGTTGCAGTTGGAATCGTTCACTCACGAACTCGATACTAAAGAGTCTGTTCTCGCTGTTTGAGCGACGCTGTTCTTGTTGCGCGCATCGCTGGGCGTATTTTTGTTGCAGTTGGAAATCTTTCGCTCACGAACTCGATACTAAAGAGTCTGTTCTCGCTGTTCGAGCGACGCTGTTCATGTTGCGCGCATAGCTGGGCGTATTTGTGTTGCAGTTGGAATCGTTCGCTCACGAACTCGTATACTAAAGAGTCTGTTCTCGCTGTTTGAGCGACGCTGTTCATGTTGCGCGCATCGCTGGGCGTATTTGTGTTGCAGTTGGAATCGTTCGCTCACGAACTCGATGCTAAAGCGTCTGTTCTCGCTGTTTGAGCGACGCTGTTCTTGTTGCGCGCATCGCTGGGCGTAATTTTCTTTCAGTTGGAAATCGTTCGCTCACGAACTCGATACTAAAGAGTCTGTTCTCGCTGTTCGAGCGACGCTGTTCATGTTGCGCGCATCGCTGGGCGTATTTTTGTTGCAGTTGGAACCGTTCACTCACGAACTCGATAATGAAGTCTTTTCTCGCAGTTGAGCGACGCTGTTCATGTTGCGGGAATCGCTGGGCGTATTTTTGTTGCAGTTGAAATCGTTCGCTCACGAACTTGATGCTAGTCTGTTCTCGCTGTTTGAGCGACGTTGTTCATGTTGCGCGAATCGCTGGGCATAATTTTCTTTCAGTTGAAATCGTTCGCTCACGAACTCTGTACTAAAGAGTCTGTTCTCGCTGTTCGAGCGACGCTGTTCATGTTGCGCGCATCGCTGGGCGTATTTTTGTTGCAGTTGGAATCGTTCGCTCACGAACTCGATACTAAAGAGTCTGTTCTCGCTGTTCGAGCGACGCTGTTCATGTTGCGCGCATCGCTGGGCGTATTTTTGTTGCAGTTGGAATCGTTCGCTCACGAACTCGATACTAAAGAGTCTTTTCTCACTGTTTAAGCGACGCTGTTTATGTTGCGCGCATTGCTGGGCGTATTTTTGTTGCAGTTGGAATCGTTCGCTCATGAACTCGTTGCTAAAGCGTCTGTTCTCGCTGTTTGAGAGACGCTGTTCTTGTTGCGCGCATCTCTGGGCGTATTTTTGTTGCTGATGGAATCGTTCGCTCACGAACTCTATACTAAAGAGTCTGTTCTCGCTGTTCGAGCGACGCTGTTCATGTTGCGCGTATCGCTGGGCGTATTTTTGTTGCAGTTGGAATCGTTCGCTCATGAACTCGATACTAAAGAGTCTTTTCTCACTGTTTGAGCGACGCTGTTTATGTTGCGCGCATTGCTGGGCGTATTCTTGTTGCAGTTGGAATCGTTCGCTCATGAACTCGTTGCTAAAGAGTCTGTTCTCGCTGTTTGAGCGATGTTGTTCAGGTTGCGCGCATCGCAGGGCGTATTTTTGCTGCAGTTGGAATCGTTCACTCACGAACTCGATAATAAAGAGTTTTCTCGCTGTTTGAGCGACGCTGATCATGTTGCGCGCATTGCTGGGAGTATTTTTGTTGCAGTTGGAACCGTTCGCTCACGAACTCGATAATAAAGAGTTTTCTCGCTGTTTGAGCGACGCTGTTCATGTTGCGCGCGTCGCTGGGCGTATTTTTGTTGCAGTTGGAATCGTTCACTCAGGAACTCGAGAATAAAGAGTCTTTTCTCGCTGTTGGAGCGACGCTGTTCTTGTTGCGCGCATCGCAGGGCGTATTTTTTTTTGCAGTTGGAATCGTTCGCTCACGAACTCGATACTAAAGAGTGTTCACGCTGTTTGAGCGACGCTGTTCATGTTGCGCGCATCGCAGGGCGTATTTTTGTTGCAGTTGGAATCGTTCACTCACGAACTCGATACTAAAGAGTGTTCACGCTGTTTGAGCGACGCTGTTCATGTTGCGCGCATCGCAGGGCGTATTTTTGTTGCAGTTGGAATCGTTCACTCACGAACTCGATACTAAAGAGTCTGTTCTCGCTGTTTGAGCGACGCTGATCATGTTGCGCGCATTGCTGGGCGTATTTTTGTTGCAGTTGGAATCGTTCAATCACGAACTCGATACTAAAGAGTCTGTTCTCGCTGTTTGAGCGACGCTGTTCTTGTTGCGCGCATCTCTGGGCGTATTTTTGTTGCAGTTGGAAATTTTCGCTCACGAACTCGATACTAAAGAGTCTGTTCTCGCTGTTCGAGCGACGCTGTTCATGTTGCGCGCATCGCTGGGCGTATTTTTGTTGCAGTTGGAATCGTTCGCTCACGAACTCGATACTAAAGAGTCTGTTCTCGCTGTTCAAGCGACGCTGTTCATGTTGCGCGCATCGCTGGGCGTATTTTTGTTGCAGTTGGAACCGTTCACTCACGAACTCTATAATAAAGAGTCTTTTCTCGCAGTTTGAGCGACGCTGTTCATGTTGCGCGCATCGCTGGGCATAATTTTCTTTCAGTTGAAATCGTTCGCTCACGAACTCGATACTAAAGAGTCTGTTCTCGCTGTTTGAGCGACGCTGTTCTTGTTGCGCGCATCGCTGGGCGTATTTTTGTTGCAGTTGGAATCGTTCGCTCACGAACTCGTTGATAAAGCGTCTGTTCTCGCCGTTTGAGTGACTCTGTTCATGTTGCGCGCATAGCTGGGCGTATTTGTGTTGCAGTTGGAATCGTTCGCTCATGAACTCGTTGCTAAAGCGTCTGTTCTCGCTGTTTGAGCGACGCTGTTCAGATTGCGCGCATCGCTGGACGTATTTGTGTTGCAGTTGGAATCGTTCACTCATGAACTCGTTGCTAAAGCGTCTGTTCTCGCTGTTTGAGCGACGCTGTTCTTGTTGCGCGCATCGCTGGGCGTATTTGTGTTGCAGTTGGAATCGTTCGCTCACGAACTCGATGCTAAAGCGTCTGTTCTCACTGTTTGAGCGACGCTGTTCATGTTGCGCGCATCGCTGGGCGTATTTGTGTAGCAGTTGGAATGGTTCGCTCCCGAACACGATACTAAAGAGTCTGTTCTCGCTGTTTGAGCGACGTTGTTCATGTTGCGCTCATCGCTGGGCGTATCTGTGTTGCAATTGTAATCGTTCGCTCATGAACTCGTTGCCAAAGCGTCCGTTCTCGCTGTTTGAGCGACGCTGTTCATGTTGCGCGCATCGCTGGGCGTATTTTTTGCAGTTGGAATCGATTCGCTCACGAACTCGATACTAGAGAGTCTGTTCTCGCTGTTTGAGCAACGCTGATCATGTTGCGCGCATCGCTGGGCGTATTTTTGTTGCAGTTGGAATCGTTCGCTCACGAACTCGATACTAGAGAGTCTGTTCTCGCTGTTTGAGCGACGCTGTTCATGTTGCGCGCATTTCTGGGCGTATTTTTGTTGCAGTTGGACTCGTTCGCTCACGAACTCGATACTAAAGAGTCTGCTCTCGCTGTTCGAGCGACGCTGTTCATGTTGCGCGCATCGCTGGGCGTATTTTTGTTGCAGTTGGAACCGTTCGCTCACGAACTCGATACTAAAGAGTCTGTTGTCCGCAGTTTGAGCGACGCTGTTCATGTTGCGGGGATCGCTGGGCGTATTTTTGTTGCAGTTGGAATCGTTCGCTCACGAACTCGATTACTAAAGAGTCATGTTCTCGCAGTTTGAGCGACGCTGTTCTTGTTGCGCGCATCGCTGGGCGTAATTTTCTTTGCAGTTGAAACCGTTCGCTCACGAACTCGATACTAAAGAGTCTGTTCTCGCTGTTCGAGCGACGCTGTTCATGTTGCGCGCATCGCTGGGCGTCTTCTTGTTGCAGTTGGAATCGTTCGCTCACGAACTCGATACTAAAGAGTCTGCTGCTCGCTGTTTGAGCGACGCTGTTCATGTTGCGCGCATCGCTGGGCGTATTTTTGTTGCAGTTGGAATCGTTCGCTCACGAACTCGATACTAAAGAGTCTGTTCTCGCTGTTCGAGAGACGCTGTTCATGTTGCGCGCATCGCTGGGCGTATTTTTGTTGCAGTTGGAACCGTTCGCTCACGAACTCGATAATGAAGTCTTTTCTCGCAGTTGAGCGACGCTGTTCATGTTGCGGGGATCG
This sequence comes from Amblyomma americanum, assembly GCA_030143305.2. NCBI lineage: Eukaryota > Metazoa > Arthropoda > Arachnida > Ixodida > Ixodidae > Amblyomma > Amblyomma americanum. The sequence continues at coordinate 124,378 of JARKHS020011540.1, read as the reverse complement.
CTGGGCGTATTTTTGTTGCAGTTGAAATCGTTCGCTCACGAACTTGATGCAAGTCTGTTCTCGCTGTTTGAGCGACTTTGTTCATGTTGCGCGCATCGCTGGGAATAATTTTTTTTCAGTTGAAATCGTTCGCTCACGAACTCTATAATAAAGAGTCTCTTCTCGGTGTTCGAGCGACGCTGTTCATGTTGCGCGCATCGCTGGGCGTATTTTTGTTGCAGTTGGAATCGTTCGCTCACGAACTCTATACTAAAGAGTCTGTTCTCGCTGTTCGAGCGACGCTGTTCATGTTGCGCGCATCGCTGGGCGTATTTTTGTTGCAGTTGGAATCGTTCGCTCACGAACTCGATACTAAAGAGTCTTTTCTCACTGTTTGAACGACGCTGCTTATGTTGGGCGCATTGCTGGGCGTATTTTTGTTGCAGTTGGAATCGTTCGCTCATGAACTCGTTGCTAAAGAGTCTGTTCTCGCTGCTTGAGCGATGTTGTTCATGTTGCGCGCATCGCAGGGCGTATTTTTGTTGCAGTTGGAACCGTTCGCTCACGAAGTCGATAATAAAGAGTCTGCTCTCGCTGTTCGAGCGACGCTGTTCATGTTGCGCGCATCGCAGGGCGTATTTTAGTTGCAGTTGGAATCGTTCACTCATACGAACTCGATACTAAAGAGTCTGTTCTCGCTGTTTGAGCGACGCTGTTCATGTTGCGCGCATCGCTGGGCGTATTTTTGTTGCAGCTGGAATCGTTCGCTCACGAACTCGATACTAAAGAGTCTGTTGTCGCTGCTTGAGCGACGCTGTTCATGTTGCGCGCATAGCTGGGCGTATTTTTTTTGCAGTTGGAACCGTTCGCTCACGAACTGGATAGTAAAGAGTCTGCTGTCGCTGTTCGAGCGACGCTGTTCATGTTGCGCGCATCGCAGGGCGTATTTTTGTTGCAGTTGGAATCATTCGCTCACGAACTGGATACTAAAGAGTCTGTTGTCGCTGTTTGAGCGACGCTGTTCATGTTGCGCGCATCGCTGGGCGTATTTTTGTTGCAGTTGGAATCGTTCGCTCACGAACTCGATACTAAAGAGTCTGTTCTCGCTGTTCGAGCGACGCTGTTCATGTTGCGCGCATCGCTGGGCGTATTTTTGTTGCAGTTGGAACCGTTCGCTCACGAACTCGATTATAAAGAGTCTGTTCTCGCAGTTTGAGCGACGCTGTTCATGTTGCGCGCATCGCTGGGCATAATTTTCTGTTGCAGTTGAAATCGTTCGCTCACGAACTCGATACTAAAGAGTCTGTTCTCGCTGTTCAAGCGACGCTGTTCATGTTGCGCGCATCGCTGGGCGTATTGTTGTTGCAGTTGGAATCGTTCGCTCACGAACTCGATACTAAAGAGTCTGTTCTCGCTGTTTGAGCGACGCTGTTCATGTTGCGCGCATCGCTGGGCGTATTTTTGTTGCAGCTGGAATCGTTCACTCACGACCTCGATACAAAAGAGTTTTTTCGCTGTTCGAGCGACGCTGTTCTTGTTGCGCGCATCGCTGGGCATAATTTTCCTTCAGTTGAAATCGTTCGCTCACGAACTCTATACTAAAGAGTCTGTTCTCGCGGTTCCAGCGACGCTGTTCATGTTGCGCGCATCGCTGGGCGTATTTTTGTTGCAGTTGGAATCGTTCACTCACGAACTCGATACTAAAGGGGCGGTTGTCGCTGTTTGTGCGACGCTGCTCATGTTGCGCTCATCGCTTGACGTATTTTATGTTGCAGTTGGACTCGTTCGCTAACGAGCTGGATGCAAAAGTGGCGGTTGTCGGTGTTTGAGCGACGCTGTTCATGTTGCTCACATCGCTGGACGTGTTTTTGTGGCAGATAGACTCATTCGCTCACGAACTCGATACTAAAGAGCTTGTTGTCGCTGTTTGAGCGACGCTGTTCATGTTGCGCTCATCGCTGGACGTATTTCTGTTCCAGTTGGAATCGTTCGCTTACAAACTCGGTACTAAGGAGTGTACTCGTTGTTTGAGCGACGCTGTTCATGTTGCGAGTGTCGCTGGGATTATTTTTGCTGCGGTTGGACCCGTTCGCTCACGACCTCGATACTAACGCGTCTGTTCTCGCTGTTAGAGCGACGCTGTTCATGTTGCGCGCATCGCTGGGCGTATTTTTGTTGCAGTTGGAATCGTTCGCTCACGAACTCGAAAATAGTCTTTTCTCGTTTTCTCGCAGTTTAAGCGACGCTGTTCATGTTGCGCGCATCGCTGGGCATAATTTTCTTTCAGTTGAAATCGTTCGCTCACGAACTCTATACTAAAGAGTCTGTTCTCGCTGTTCGAGCGACGCTGTTCATGTTGCGCGCATCGCTGGGCGTATTCTTGTTGCAGTTGGAATCGTTCGCTCACGAACTCAATACTAAAGATTCTGTTCTCGCTGTTTGAGCGACGCTGTTCATGTTGCGCGCATCGCTGGGCGTATTTTTGTTGTAGCTGGAATCGTTCACTCACGACCTCGATACAAAAGAGTTTTTTCGCTGTTCGAGCGACGCTGTTCTTGTTGCGCGCATCGCTGGGCATAATTTTCTTTCAGTTGAAATCGTTCGCTCACGAACTCTATACTAACGAGTCTGTTCTCGCTGTTCGAGCGACGCTGTTCATATTGCGCGCATCGCTGGGCGTATTTTTGTTGCAGTTGGAATCGTTCGCTCACGAACTCGAAAATAAAGAGTCTTTTCTCGTTTTCTCGCAGTTTAAGCGACGCTGTTCATGTTGCGCGCATCGCTGGGCATAATTTTCTTTCAGTTGAAATCGTTCGCTCACGAACTCTATACTAAAGAGTCTGTTCTCGCTGTTCGAGCGACGCTGTTCATGTTGAGCGCATCGCTGGGCGTATTCTTGTTGCAGTTGGAATCGTTCGCTCACGAACTCAATACTAAAGAGTCTGTTCTCGCTGTTTGAGCGACGCTGTTCATGTTGCGCGCATCGCTGGGCGTATTTTTGTTGCAGCTGGAATCGTTCACTCACGACCTCGATACAAAAGAGTTTTTTCGCTGTTTGAGCGACGTTGTTCATGGTGCGCGCATCGCTGGGCATAATTTTCTTTCAGTTGAAATCGTTCGCTCACGAACTCTATACTAAAGAGTCTGTTCTCGCTGTTCGAGCGACGTTGTTCATGTTGCGCGAATCGCTGGGCATAATTTTCTTTCAGTTGAAATCGTTCGCTCACAAACTCTGTACTAAAGAGTCTGTTCTCGCTGTTCGAGCGACGCTGTTCATGTTGCGCGCATCGCTGGGCGTATTTTTGTTGCAGTTGGAATCGTTCGCTCACGAACTCGATACTACAGAGTCTGTTCTCGCTGTTCAAGCGACGCTGTTCATGTTGCGCGCATCGCTGGGCGTATTTTTGTTGCAGTTGGAACCGTTCACTCACGAACTCTATAATAAAGAGTCTTTTCTCGCAGTTTGAGCGACGCTGTTCATGTTGCGCGCATCGCTGGGCATAATTTTCTTTCAGTTGAAATCGTTCGCTCACGAACTCGATACTAAAGAGTCTGTTCTCGCTGTTTGAGCGACGCTGTTCTTGTTGCGCGCATCGCTGGGCGTATTTTTGTTGCAGTTGGAATCGTTCGCTCACGAACTCGTTGCTAAAGCGTCTGTTCTCGCCGTTTGAGTGACTCTGTTCATGTTGCGCGCATAGCTGGGCGTATTTGTGTTGCAATTGTAATCGCTCGCTCATGAACTCGTTGCTAAAGCGTCTGTTCTCGCTGTTTGAGCGACGCTGTTCAGATTGCGCGCATCGCTGGACGTATTTGTGTTGCAGTTGGAATCGTTCACTCATGAACTCGTTGCTAAAGCGTCTGTTCTCGCTGTTTGAGCGACGCTGTTCTTGTTGCGCGCATCGCTGGGCGTATTTGTGTTGCTGTTGGAATCGTTCGCTCATGAACTCGTTGCCAAAGCGTCCGTTCTCGCTGTTTGAGCGACGCTGTTCATGTTGCGCGCATCGCTGGGCGTATTTTTTGCATTTGGAATCGATTGCTCACTAACTCGATACTAGAGAGTCTGTTCTCGCTGTTTGAGCAACGCTGATCATGTTGCGCGCATCTCTGGGCGTATTTTTGTTGCAGTTGGAATCGTTCACTCACTAACTCGATACTAGAGAGTCTGTTCTCGCTGTTTGAGCGACGCTGTTCATGTTGCGCGCATCTCTGGGCGCATTTTTGTTGCAGTTGGAATCGTTCGCTCACTAACTCGATAATAGAGAGTCTATTCTCGCTGTTTGAGCGACGCTGTTCTTGTTGCGCGCGTCGCTGGGTGTATTTTTATTGCAGTTTTAATCGTTCGCTCACGAACTCCATACTAAAGAGTGCTTTCTCGCTGTTTGAGCGACGCTGTTTATGTTGCGCGCATTGTTGGGCGTATTTTTGTTGCAGTTGGAATCGTTCGGTCATGAACTCGTTGCTAAAGCGTCTGTTCTCGCTGTTTGAGCGGCGCTGTTCATGTTGCGCGCATCTCTGGGCGTATTTTTGTTGCAGACGAATCGTTCGCTCACGAACTCTATACTAAAGAGTCTATTCTCGCAGTTCGAGCGACGCTGTTCATGTTGCGCGCATCGCTGGGCGTATTTTTGTTTCAGTTGGAAGTTCGCTCACGAACTCGATACTAGAGTCTGTTCTCGCTGTTTGAGCGACGTTGTTCATGTTGCGCGTCGCTGGGTGTATTTTTGTTGCAGTTCGAATCGTTCGCTCACGAACTCGATACTAAAGAGTCTTTTCTCACTGTTTAAGCGACGCTGTTTACGTTGCGCGCATTGCTGGGCGTATTTTTGTTGCAATTGGAATCGTTCGCTCATGAACTCGTTGCTAAAGCGTCTGTTCTCGCTGTTTGAGCGACGCTGTTCATGTTGCGCGCATCTCTGGGCGTATTTTTGTTGCAGATGGAATCGTTCGCTCACGAACTCTATACTAAAGAGTCTGTTCTCGCTGTTCGAGCGACGCTGTTCATGTTCCGCGTATCGCTGGGCTATTTTTGTTGCAGTTGGAATCGTTCGCTCATGAACTCGATACTAAAGAGTCTGTTCTCGCTGTTTGAGCGATGTTGTTCATGTTGCGCGCATCGCAGGGCGTATTTTTGCTGCAGTTGGAATCGTTCACTCACGAACTCGATAATAAAGAATCTTTTCTCGCTGTTTGGCGACGCTGTTCTTGTTGCGCGCATCGCAGGGCGTATTTTTGCTGCAGTTGGAACCGTTCGCTCACGAACTCGGTAATAAAGAGTTTTCTCGCTGTTTGAGCGACGCTGTTCATGTTGCGCGCATCGCTGGGCGTATTTTTGTTGCAGTTGGAATCGTTCACTCAGGAACTCGATAATAAAGAGTCTTTTCTCGCTGTTGGAGCGACGCTTTTCATGTTGCTCTCATCGCTGGACGCATTTTTGTGGCAACTGGAACCGTTCGCTCACGCACTCGATACTAAAGAGTCTGTTGTCGCTGCTTGAGCGACACAGTTCATGTTGCGCGCATTGGTGGGCGTATTTTTGTTGCAGTTGGAATCGTTCAATTACGAACTCAATACTAAAGAGTCTGTTCTCGCTGTTTGAGCGACGCTGTTCATGTTGCGCGCATCGCTGGGCGTATTTGTGTAGCAGTTGGAATGGTTCGCTCCCGAACACGATACTAAAGAGTCTGTTCTCGCTATTTGAGCGACGTTGTTCATGTTGCGCGCATCGCTGGGCGTATCTGTGTTTGAATCGGAATCGTTCGCTCATGAACTCGTTGCCAAAGCGTCCGTTCTCGCTGTTTGAGCGACGCTGTTCATGTTGCGCGCATCGCTGGGCGTATTTTTTGCATTTGGAATCAATTGCTCACTAACTCGATACTAGAGAGTCTGTTCTCGCTGTTTGAGCGACGCTGATCATGTTGCGCGCATCTCTGGGCGTATTTTTATTGCAGTTGGAATCGTTCGCTCACTAACTCGATACTAGAGAGTCTGTTCTCGCTGTTTGAGCGACGCTGTTCATGTTGCGCGCATCTCTGGGCGTATTTTTGTTGCAGTTGGACTCGTTCGCTCACGAACTCGATACTAAAGTGTCTGTTCTCGCCGTTCAAGCGACGCTGTTCATGTTGCGCGCATCGCTGGGCGTATTTTTGTTGCAGTTGGAATCGTTCGCTCACGAACGCGTTGCTAAAGCGTCTGTTCTCGCCGTTTGAGCGACTCTGTTCATGTTGCGCGCATAGCTGGGCGTATTTGTGTTGCAGTTGGAATCGTTCGCTCATGAACTCGTTGCTAAAGCGTCTGTTCTCGCTGTTTGAGCGACGCTGTTCAGATTGCGCGCATCGCTGGACGTATTTGTGTTGCAGTTGGAGTCGTTCGCTCATGAACTCGTTGCTAAAGCGTCTGTTCTCGCTGTTTGAGCGACGCTGTTCAGATTGCGCGCATCGCTGGACGTATTTGTGTTGCAGTTGGAATCGTTCGCTCATGAACTCGTTGCTAAAGCGTCTGTTCTCGCTGTTTGAGCGACGCTGTTCATGTTGCGCGCATCGCTGGGCGTATTTGTGTAGCAGTTGGAATGGTTCGCTCCCGAACACGATAATAAAGAGTCTGTTCTCGCTGTTTGAGCGACGTTGTTCATGTTGCGCGCATCGCTGGGCGTATCTGTGTTGCAATTGGAATCGTTCGCTCATGAACTCGTTGCCAAAGCGTCCGTTCTCGCTGTTTGAGCGGCGCTGTTCATGTTGCGCGCATCGCTGGGCGTATTTTTTGCATTTGGAATCGATTGCTCACTAACTCGATACTAGAGATTCTGTTCTCGCTGTTTGAGCGACGCTGATCATGTTGCGCGCATCTCTGGGCGTATTTTTGTTGCAGTTGGAATCGTTCGCTCACTAACTCGATACTAGAGAGTCTGTTCTCGCTGTTTGAGCGACGCTGTTCATGTTGCGCGCATCTCTGGGCGTATTTTTGTTGCAGTTGGAATCTATTGCTCCCTAACTCGATACTAGAGAGTCTGTTCTCGCTGTTGGAGCGACGCTGTTCATGTTGCGCGCATCTCTGGGCGTATTTTTGTTGCAGTTGGAATCGTTCGCTCACTAACTCGATACTAGAGAGTCTGTTCTCGCTGTTTGAGCGACGCTGATCATGTTGCGCGCATCTCTGGGCGTATTTTTGTTGCAGTTGGAATCGTTCGCTCACTAACTCGATACTAGAGAGTCTGTTCTCGCTGTTTGAGCGACGCTGATCATGTTGCGCGCATCTTTGGGCGTATTTTTGTTGCAGTTGGAATCGATTGCTCACTAACTCGATACTAGAGAGTCTGTTCTCGCTGTTTGAGCGACGCTGTTCATGTTGCGCGCATCTCTGGGCGTATTTTTGTTGCAGTTGGAATCGTTCGCTCACGAACGCGTTGCTAAAGCGTCTGTTCTCGCCGTTTGAGCGACTCTGTTCATGTTGCGCGCATAGCTGGGCGTATTTGTGTTGCAGTTGGAATCGTTCGCTCATGAACTCGTTGCTAAAGCGTCTGTTCTCACTGTTTGAGCGACGCTGTTCATGTTGCGCGCATCGCTGGGCGTATTTGTGTAGCAGTTGGAATGGTTCGCTCCCGAACACGATAATACAGAGTCTGTTCTCGCTGTTTGAGCGACGTTGTTCATGTTGCGCGCATCGCTGGGCGTATCTGTGTTTGAATCGGAATCGTTCGCTCATGAACTCGTTGCCAAAGCGTCCGTTCTCGCTGTTTGAGCGACGCTGTTCATGTTGCGCGCATCGCTGGGCGTATTTTTTGCATTTGGAATCAATTGCTCACTAACTCGATACTAGAGAGTCTGTTCTCGCTGTTTGAGCGACGCTGATCATGTTGCGCGCATCTCTGGGCGTATTTTTATTGCAGTTGGAATCGTTCGCTCACTAACTCGATACTAGAGAGTCTGTTCTCGCTGTTTGAGCGACGCTGTTCATGTTGCGCGCATCTCTGGGCGTATTTTTGTTGCAGTTGGACTCGTTCGCTCACGAACTCGATACTAAAGTGTCTGTTCTCGCCGTTCAAGCGACGCTGTTCATGTTGCGCGCATCGCTGGGCGTATTTTTGTTGCAGTTGGAATCGTTCGCTCACGAACGCGTTGCTAAAGCGTCTGTTCTCGCCGTTTGAGCGACTCTGTTCATGTTGCGCGCATAGCTGGGCGTATTTGTGTTGCAGTTGGAATCGTTCGCTCATGAACTCGTTGCTAAAGCGTCTGTTCTCGCTGTTTGAGCGACGCTGTTCAGATTGCGCGCATCGCTGGACGTATTTGTGTTGCAGTTGGAGTCGTTCGCTCATGAACTCGTTGCTAAAGCGTCTGTTCTCGCTGTTTGAGCGACGCTGTTCAGATTGCGCGCATCGCTGGACGTATTTGTGTTGCAGTTGGAATCGTTCGCTCATGAACTCGTTGCTAAAGCGTCTGTTCTCGCTGTTTGAGCGACGCTGTTCATGTTGCGCGCATCGCTGGGCGTATTTGTGTAGCAGTTGGAATGGTTCGCTCCCGAACACGATAATAAAGAGTCTGTTCTCGCTGTTTGAGCGACGTTGTTCATGTTGCGCGCATCGCTGGGCGTATCTGTGTTGCAATTGGAATCGTTCGCTCATGAACTCGTTGCCAAAGCGTCCGTTCTCGCTGTTTGAGCGGCGCTGTTCATGTTGCGCGCATCGCTGGGCGTATTTTTTGCATTTGGAATCGATTGCTCACTAACTCGATACTAGAGATTCTGTTCTCGCTGTTTGAGCGACGCTGATCATGTTGCGCGCATCTCTGGGCGTATTTTTGTTGCAGTTGGAATCGTTCGCTCACTAACTCGATACTAGAGAGTCTGTTCTCGCTGTTTGAGCGACGCTGTTCATGTTGCGCGCATCTCTGGGCGTATTTTTGTTGCAGTTGGAATCTATTGCTCCCTAACTCGATACTAGAGAGTCTGTTCTCGCTGTTGGAGCGACGCTGTTCATGTTGCGCGCATCTCTGGGCGTATTTTTGTTGCAGTTGGAATCGTTCGCTCACTAACTCGATACTAGAGAGTCTGTTCTCGCTGTTTGAGCGACGCTGATCATGTTGCGCGCATCTCTGGGCGTATTTTTGTTGCAGTTGGAATCGTTCGCTCACTAACTCGATACTAGAGAGTCTGTTCTCGCTGTTTGAGCGACGCTGATCATGTTGCGCGCATCTTTGGGCGTATTTTTGTTGCAGTTGGAATCGATTGCTCACTAACTCGATACTAGAGAGTCTGTTCTCGCTGTTTGAGCGACGCTGTTCATGTTGCGCGCATCTCTGGGCGTATTTTTGTTGCAGTTGGAATCGTTCGCTCACGAACGCGTTGCTAAAGCGTCTGTTCTCGCCGTTTGAGCGACTCTGTTCATGTTGCGCGCATAGCTGGGCGTATTTGTGTTGCAGTTGGAATCGTTCGCTCATGAACTCGTTGCTAAAGCGTCTGTTCTCACTGTTTGAGCGACGCTGTTCATGTTGCGCGCATCGCTGGGCGTATTTGTGTAGCAGTTGGAATGGTTCGCTCCCGAACACGATAATACAGAGTCTGTTCTCGCTGTTTGAGCGACGTTGTTCATGTTGCACGCATCGCTGGGCGTATCTGTGTTGCAATTGGAATCGTTCGCTCATGAACTCGTTGCCAAAGCGTCCGTTCTCGCTGTTTGAGCGGCGCTGTTCATGTTGCGCGCATCGCTGGGCGTATTTTTTGCATTTGGAATCGATTGCTCACTAACTCGATACTAGAGAGTCTGTTCTCGCTGTTTGAGCGACGCTGATCATGTTGCGCGCATCTCTGGGCGTATTTTTGTTGCAGTTGGAATCGTTCGCTCACTAACTCGATACTAGAGAGTCTGTTCTCGCTGTTTGAGCGACGCTGTTCATGTTGCGCGCATCTCTGGGCGTATTTTTGTTGCAGTTGGAATCGATTGCTCCCTAACTCGATACTAGAGAGTCTGTTCTCGCTGTTGGAGCGACGCTGTTCATGTTGCGCGCATCTCTGGGCGTATTTTTGTTGCAGTTGGAATCGTTCGCTCACTAACTCGATACTAGAGAGTCTGTTCTCGCTGTTTGAGCGACGCTGATCATGTTGCGCGCATCTCTGGGCGTATTTTTGTTGCAGTTGGAATCGTTCGCTCACTAACTCGATACTAGAGAGTCTGTTCTCGCTGTTTGAGCGACGCTGATCATGTTGCGCGCATCTCTGGGCGTATTTTTGTTGCAGTTGGAATCGATTGCGCACTAACTCGATACTAGAGAGTCTGTTCTCGCTGTTTGAGCGACGCTGTTCATGTTGCGCGCATCTCTGGGCGTATTTTTGTTGCAGTTGGAATCGTTCGCTCACTAACTCGATACTAGAGAGTCTGTTCTCGCTGTTTGAGCGACGCTGATCATGTTGCGCGCATCTCTGGGCGTATTTTTGTTGCAGTTGGAATCGTTCGCTCACTAACTCGATACTAGAGAGTCTGTTCTCGCTGTTTGAGCGACGCTGATCATGTTGCGCGCATTTCTGGGCGTATTTTTGTTGCAGTTGGACTCGTTCGCTCACGAACTCGATACTAAAGAGTCTGTTCTCGCTGTTCAAGCGACGCTGTTCATGTTGCGCGCATCGCTGGGCGTATTTTTGTTGCAGTTGGAACCGTTCACTCACGAACTCGATAATAAAAATTTTTCCCGCAGTTTGAGCGACGCTGTTCATGTTGCGGGGATCGCTGGGCGTATTTTTATTGCAGTCGAAATCGTTCGCTCATGAACTCGATTATAAAGAGTCTTTTCTCGCAGTTGAGCGACGCTGTTCATGTTGCGCGCATCGCTGGGCATAATTTTTTTTCAGTTGAAATCGTTCGCTCAAGAACTCTATACTAAAGAGTCTGTTCTCGCTGTTCGAGCCACGCCGTTCATGTTGCGCGCATCGCTGGGCGTATTCTTGTTGCAGTTGGAATCGTCCGCTCACGAACTCGATACTAAAGAGTCTGTTCTCGCTGTTCAAGCGACGCTGTTCATGTTGCGCGCATCGCTGGGAGTATTTTTGTTGCAGTTGGAACCGTTCACTCACGAACTCGATAATAAAGTCTTTTCTCGCAGTTGAGCGACGCTGTTCATGTTGTCGCGCATCGCTGGGCGTATTTTTGTTGCAGTTGGAATCGTTCGCTCACGAACTCTGTACTAAAGAGTCTTTTCTCGCTGTTAGAGCGACGCTGTTATTGTTGCGCGCATCGCTGGGCATAATTTTTTTTTCAGTTGAAATCGTTCGCTCACGAACTCTATACTAAAGAGTCTGTTCTCGCTGTTCGAACGACGCTGTTCATGTTGCGCGCATCGCTGGGCGTATTTTTGTTGCTGTTTTAATCGTTCGCTCACGAACTCTATACTAAAGAGTCTGTTCTCGCTGTTCGAGCCACGCCGTTCATGTTGCGCGCATCGCTGGGCGTATTCTTGTTGCAGTTGGAATCGTTCGCTCACGAACTCGATACTAAAGAGTCTGTTCTCGCTGTTCAAGCGACGCTGTTCATGTTGCGCGCATCGCTGGGAGTATTTTTGTTGCAATTGGAATCGTTCGCTCACGAACTCTGTACTAAAGAGTCTTTTCTCGCTGTTAGAGCGACGCTGTTATTGTTGCGCGCATCGCTGGGCATAATTTTTTTTTCAGTTGAAATCGTTCGCTCACGAACTCTATACTAAAGAGTCTGTTCTCGCTGTTTGAGCGACGTTGTTCATGTTGCGCGAATCGCTGGGCATAATTTTCTTTCAGTTGAAATCGTTCGCTCACGAACTCTATACTAAAGAGTCTGTTCTCGCTGTTCGAGCGACGCTGTTCATGTTGCGCGCATCGCTGGGCGTATTTTTGTTGCTGTTGGAATCGTTCGCTCACGAACTCTATACTAAAGAGTCTGTTCTCGCTGTTCGAGCGATGCTGTTCATGTTGCGCGCATCGCTGGGCGTATTTTTGTTGCAGTTGGAATCGTTCGCTCACGAACTCGATACTAAAGAGTCTGCTCTCGCTGTTCGAGCGACGCTGTTCATGTTGCGCGCATCGCTGGGCGTATTTTTGTTGCAGTTGGAATCGTTCGCTCACGAACTCGATACTAAAGAGTCTTTTCTCACTGTTTAAGCGACACTGTTTATGTTGCGTGCAATGCTGGGCGTATTTTTGTTGCAGTTGGAATCGTTCGCTCATGAACTCGTTGCTAAAGCGTCTGTTCTCGCTGTTTGAGGGACGCTGTTCATGTTGCGCGCATCGCTGGGCGTATTTTTGTTGCAGTTGGAATCGTTCGCTCACGAACTCGATACTAAAGAGTCTGCTCTCGCTGTTTGAGCGACGCTGTTTATGTTGCGCGCATTGCTGGGCGTATTTTTGTTGCAGTTCGAATTGTTCGCTCACGAACTCGATACTAAAGAGTCTTTTCTCACTGTTCAAGCGACGCTGTTCATGTTGCGCGCATCGCTGGGAGTATTTTTGTTGCAGTTGGAACCGTTCACTCACGAACTCGATAATAAAGTCTTTTCTCGCAGTTGAGCGACGCTGTTCATGTTGCGGGGATCGCTGGGCGTATTTTTGTTGCAGTTGAAATCGTTCGCTCACGAACTTGATGCTAGTCTGTTCTCGCTGTTTGAGCGACGTTGTTCATGTTGCGCGAATCGCTGGGCATAATTTTCTTTCAGTTGAAATCGTTCGCTCACGAACTCTATACTAAAGAGTCTGTTCTCGCTGTTCGAGCGACGCTGTTCATGTTGCGCGCATCGCTGGGCGTATTTTTGTTGCTGTTAAAATCGTTCGCTCACGAACTCTATACTAAAGAGTCTGTTCTCGCTGTTCGAGCGATGCTGTTCATGTTCCGCGTATCTCTGGGCGTACTTTTGTTGCAGTTGGAACCGTTCGCTCACGAACTCGATAATAAAGAGTTTTCTCGCTGTTTGAGCGACGCTGTTCATGTTGCGCGCCTCGCTGGGCGTATTTTTGTTGCAGTTGGAATCGTTCACTCAGGAACTCGATAATAAAGAGTCTTTTCTCGCTGTTGGAGCGACGCTGTTCTTGTTGCGCGCATCGCAGGGCGTATTTTTTTTGCAGTTGGAATCGTTCGCTCACGAACTCGATAATAAAGAGTCTGTTCTCGCTGTTTGAGCGACGCTGTTCATGTTGCGCGCATCGATGGCCGTATTTTTGTTGCAGTTTGAATTGTTCGCTCATGAACTCGATAATAAAGAGTCTGTTGTCGCTGTTTGAGCGACGCTGTCCTTGTTGCGCACGTCGCTGGGTGTATTTTTGTTGCAGTTTGAATCGTTCACTCACTAACTCGATACTAGAGAGTCTGTTCTCGCTGTTTGAGCGACGCTGTTCATGTTGCGCGCATCGCATGGCGTATTTTTGTTGCAGTTGGAATCGTTCGCTCACTAACTCGATAATAGAGAGTCTATTCTCGCTGTTTGAGCGACGCTGTTCTTGTTGCGCGCGTCGCTGGGATTATTTTTATTGCAGTTTTAATCGTTCGCTCACGAACTCCATACTAAAGAGTGTTTTCTCGCTGTTTGACCGACGCTGTTTATGTTGCGCGCATTGTTGGGCGTATTTTTGTTGAAGTTGGAATCGTTCGCTCATGAACTCGTTGCTAAAGCGTCTGTTCTCGCTGTTTGAGCGGCGCTGTTCATGTTGCGCGCATCTCTGGGCGTATTTTTGTTGCAGACGAATCGTTCGCTCACGAACTCTATACTAAAGAGTCTATTCTCGCAGTTCGAGCGACGCTGTTCATGTTGCGCGCATCGCTGGGCGTATTTTTGTTTCAGTTGGATGTTCGCTCACGAACTCGATACTAGAGTCTGTTCTCGCTGTTTGAGCGACGCTGTTCATGTTGCGCGTCGCTGGGTGTATTTTTGTTGCAGTTCGAATCGTTCGCTCACGAACTCGATACTAAAGAGTCTTTTCTCACTGTTTAAGCGACGCTGTTTATGTTGCGCGCATTGCTGGGCGTATTTTTGTTGCAGTTGGAATCGTTCGCTCATGAACTCGTTGCTAAAGCGTCTGTTCTCGCTGTTTGAGCGACGCTGTTCATGTTGCGCGTATCTCTGGGCGTATTTTTGCTGCAGATGGAATCGTTCGCTCACGAACTCTATACCTAAGAGTCTGTTCTCTCTGTTCGAGCGATGCTGTTCATGTTCCGCGTATCGCTGGGCTATTTTTGTTGCAGTTGGAATCGTTCGCTCATGAACTCGATACTAAAGAGTCTTTTCTCACTGTTTGAGCGACGCTGTTTATGTTGCACGCATTGCTGGGCGTATTTTTGTTTCAGTTGGAATCGTTCGCTCATGAACTCGTTGCTAAAGAGTCTGTTCTCGCTGTTTGAGCGATGTTGTTCATGTTGCGCGCATCGCAGGGCGTATTTTTGCTGCAGTTGGAATCGTTCACTCACGAACTCGATAATAAAGAGTTTTCTCGCTGTTTGAGCGACGCTGTTCATGTTGCGCGCATCGCTGGGCGTATTTTTGTTGCAGTTGGAATCGTTCACTCAGGAATTCGATAATAAAGAATCTTTTCTCGCTGTTTGGCGACGCTGTTCTTGTTGCGCGCATCGCAGGGCGTATTTTTGCTGCAGTTGGAACCGTTCGCTCACGAACTCGATACTAAAGAGTGTTCTCGCTGTTTGAGCGACGCTGTTCATGTTGCGCGCATTGCTGGGCGTATTTTTGTTGCAGTTGGAACCGTTCGCTCACGAACTCGATAATTAAGAGTCTTTTCACGCTGTTTGAGCGACGCTGTTCATGCTGCGCGCATCACATGGCGTATTTTTGTTGCAGCGGGAATCGTTCACTCACGAACTCGATAATAAAGAGTCTTTTCTCGCTGTTTGAGCGACGCTTTTCATGTTGCTCTCATCGCTGGACGCATTTTTGTGGCAACTGGAACCGTTCGCTCACGCACTCGATACTAAAGAGTCTGCTGTCGCTGCTTGAGCGACACAGTTCATGTTGCGCGCCTCGCTGGGAGTATTTTTGTGGCAGTTGGAATCGTTCGCTCACGAACTCGATACTAAAGAGTCTGTTCTCACTGTTTGAGCGACGCTGTTCATGTTGCCCGCATAACTGGGCGTATTTTTTTTGCAGTTGGAACCGTTCGCTCACGAACTCGATACTAAATAGTCTGTTCTCGCTGTTCGAGCGACGCTGTTTATGTTGCGCGCATCGCTTGGCGTATTTTTTGCAGTTGGAATCATTCGCTCACGAACTGGATAGTAAAGAGTCTGCTGTCGCTGTTTGAGCTACGCTGTTCATGTTGCGCGCATCGCAGGGCGTATTTTTGTTGCAGTTGGAATCGTTCGCTCACGAACTCGATACTAAAAGTCCGTTCTCGCTGTTTGAGTGACGCTGTTCATGTTGCGCGCATCGCTGGGCGTATTTTTGTTGCAGTTGGAACAGTTCGCTCACGAACTCGACAATAAAGAGTCTTTTCTCGCTGTTTGAGCGACTCTTTTCATGTTGCTCTCATCGCTGGACGCATTTTTGTGGCAGCTGGAACCGTTCGCTCACGCACTCGATAATAAAGAGTCTGTTGTCGCTGCTTGAGCGACACAGTTCATGTTGCGCGCCTCGCTGGGAGTATTTTTGTTGCAGTTGGAACCGTTCGCTCACGAACTCGATACTAAATAGTCTGTTCTCGCTGTTCGAGCGACGCTGTTCATGTTGCGCGCATCGCTGGGCGTATTATTTGCAGTTGGAACCATTCGCTCACGAACTGGATACTAAAGAGTCTGTTGTCGCTGTTTGAGCTATGCTGTTCATGTTGCGCTCATGGCTGGACGTATTTTTGTTGCAGTCGGACTCGTTCGCTCGCGAACTCGATACTAAAAATTCTGTTCTCGCTGTTTGAGCGACGCTCTTGATATTGCGCGCATCGCTGGGCGTATTTTTGTTGCAGATGAACTCCTTCGCTCATGAACTCGATATGAAAGAGGCGGTTCTCGCTGTTTAGCGACGCTGTTCATGTTGCGTGTATCGCTCGGCGTATTTTTGTTGCAGTTGGTCTCGTTCGCTCACAAACTCGATACTTAAGAGGCGGTTGTTGCTCTTTGGGCGCCGCTGTTCATGTTGCGCGCATCGCTTGAGATATTTTTGTTGCAGTTGAACTTGTTCGCTCCCGAACTAGATAATAAATGTCGCTATTTGAGCGACACTGTTCATGTTGTGCTCATCGCTGGACGTATTTTTCTAGCAGTCGGACTCCTTCGCTCACGACCTCGATAATAAAGAGTCTGTTGTCGCAGTTTGAGAGATGCTGTTCGTGTTGCGCGCATCGCTGGGCCTATTTTTGTTGCAGATTGATTCCTTCGCTCACGAACTGGATACTAAAGAGGCGGTTGTCGCTGTTTGAGCGACGCTGCTCATGTTGCGCACATCGCTGAGTGTATTTTTTCTGCAGATGGAGTCCTTCGCTCACGAACTCGATACTAAAGAGGCGATTGGCTCTGTTTCAGCGACGCTGTTCATGTTGCCCTCATCGCTTGACGGATTTTTGTTGCAGTTGGACTCGTTCGCTTACGAGCTGGATACAAAAGAGGCGGTTGTCGCTGTTTGAGCGACGCTGTTTATGTTGCTCACATCGCTGGACATATTTTTGTGGCAGATAGACTCATTCTCTCACGACCTCGACACTAAAGAGTCTGTTGTCGCTGTTTGAGCGATGCTGTTCATGTTACGCGCATCGCTGAGTGTATTTTTGCTGCAGATGGACTCCTTCGCTCACGAACTCGATACTAAAGAGGCAATTGTCGTTGTTTGAGCGACGCTGTTCATGTTGCCCTCGTCGCTTGACGGATTTTTGTTGCAGTTGGACTCGTTCGCTCACGAACTGTATACAAAAGAGGCGGTTGTCGCTGTTTGAGCGCCGCTGTTCATGTTGCTCACATCGCTGGCCGTATTTTTGTGGCAGATAGACTCATTCTCTCACGAACTCGATACTAAAGAGTCTGAGTTCGCTGTTTGAGCGTTGCTGTTCATGTTACGCGCATCGCTGAGTGTATTTTTGCTGCAGATGGACTCCTTCGCTCACGAACTCGATACTAAAGAGGCGATTGTCGCTGTTTGAGCGACGCTGTTCATGTTGCCCTCATCGCTGGACGGATATTTGTTGCAGTTGGACTCGTTCGCTCACGAACTGTATACAAAAGAGGCGGTTGTCGCTGTTTGAGCGACGCTGTTCATGTTGCTCACATCGCTGGCCGTATTTTTATGGCAGATAGACTCATTCTCTCATTAACTCGATACTAAAGAGTCTGTTGTCGCTGTTTGAGCGATGGTGTTCATGTTACGCGCATCGCTGAGTGTATTTTTGCTGCAGATGGACTCCTTCCCTCACGAACTTGATACTATAGAGGCGATTGTCGCTGTTTGAGCGACGCTGTTCATGTTGCCCTCATCGCTTGACGGATTTTTGTTGCAGTTGGACTCGTTCGCTCACGAACTGTATACAAAAGAGGCGGTTGTCGCTGTTTGAGCGACGCTGTTCATGTTGCTCACATCGCTGGCCGTATTTTTGGGCAGATAGACTCATTCTCTCACGAACTCGATACTAAAGAGTCTGTTGTCGCTGTTTTAGCGATGGTGTTCATGTTACGCGCATCGCTGAGTGTATTTTTGCTGCCGATGGACTCGTTTCCTCACGAACTCGATACTAAAGAGGCGATTTTCGCTGTTTGAGCGACGCTGTTCATGTTGCCCTAATCGCTTGACGGATTTTTGTTGCAGTTGGACTCGTTCGCTCACGAGCTGGATACAAAAGAGGCGGTTGTCGCTGTTTGAGCGACTCTGTTTATGTTGCTCACATCGCTGGACATATTTTTGTGGCAGATAGACTCATTGTCTCACGAACTCGATACTACAGAGTCTGTTGTCGCTGTTTGAGCGATGCTGTTCATATTAAGCATATTGCTGTGTGTATTTTTGTTGCAGATGGACTCCTTCGCTCACGAACTCGATACTAAAGAGGCGGTTGTCGCTGTTTGCGCGACGCTGTTCATGTTGCGCTCATCGCTTGACGTATTTTTGTTGCAGTTGGACTCATTCGCTAACGAGCTGGATACAAAAGTGGCGGTTGTCGCTGTTTGAGTGACGCTGTTCATGTTGCTCACATCGCTGGACGTATTTTTGTCGCAGATAGACTCATTCGCTCACGAGCTCGATACTAAAGAGCTTGTTGTCGCTGTTTAAGCGACGCTGTTCATGTTGCGCTCATTGCTGGACGTATTTCTGTTCCAGTTGGAATCGTTCGCTTACAAACTCGATACTAAGGAGTGTACTCGTTGTTTGAGCGACGCTGTTCATGTTGCGACGGTCGCTGGGCGTATTTTTGTTCCGGTTGGACTCGTTCGCTCACGACCTCGATACTAACGCGTCTGTTTCGCTGTTAGAGCGACGCTGTTCATGTTGCGCGCATCGCTGGGCTTATTTTTGTTGCAGTTGGAGTCATTCGCTCACGAACTCGATGCTAAAGAGTTTGTTCTCGCTGTTTGAGCGACGTTGTTCATGTTTTGCGCAACGCTGGGTATAATTTTCTTTCAGTTGAAATTGTTCGCTCACGAACTCTATACTAAAGAGTCTGTTCTCGCTGTTTGAGCGACGCTGTTCATGTTGCGCGCATCGCAGGGCGTATTTTTGTTGCAGTTGGAATCGTTCACTCACGAACCCGATACTAAAGAGTCTGTTCTCGCTGTTTGAGCGACGCTGTTCTTGTTGCGCGCATCGCTGGGCGTATTTTTGTTGCAGCAGGAATCATTCACTCACGAACTCGATAATAAAGAGTCTTTTCTCGCTGTTTGAGCGACGCTGTTCATATTGCGCGCATCGCAGGGCGTATTTTTTTTTGGAGTTGGAATCGTTCGCTCACGAACTCGATACTAAAGAGTGTTCTCGCTGTTTGAGCGAGGCTGTTCATGTTGCGTGCATCATAGGGCGTATTTTAGTTGCTGTTGGAATCGTTCACTCATGAACTCGATACTATAGAGTCTGTTGTCGCTGCTTGAGCGACACAGTTCATGTTGCGCGCCTCGCCCGGAGTATTTTTGTTGCAGTTGGACTCATTCGCTAACGAGCTGGATACAAAAGTGGCGGTTGTCGCTGTTTGAGTGACGCTGTTCATGTTGCTCACATCGCTGGACGTATTTTTGTCGCAGATAGACTCATTCGCTCACGAGCTCGATACTAAAGAGCTTGTTGTCGCTGTTTAAGCGACGCTGTTCATGTTGCGCTCATCGCTGGACGTATTTCTGTTCCAGTTGGAATCGTTCGCTTACAAACTCGATACTAAGGAGTGTACTCGTTGTTTGAGCGACGCTGTTCATGTTGCGACTGTCGCTGGGCGTATTTTTGTTCCGGTTGGACTCGTTCGCTCACGACCTCGATACTAACGCGTCTGTTCTCGCTGTTAGAGCGACGCTGTTCATGTTGCGCGCATCGCTGGGCTTATTTTTGTTGCAGTTGGAGTCGTTCGCTCACGAACTCGATACTAAAGAGTTTGTTCTCGCTGTTTGAGCGACGTTGTTCATGTTTTGCGCATCGCTAGGTATAATTTTCTTTCAGTTGAAATTGTTCGCTCACGAACTCTATACTAAACAGTCTGTTCTCGCTGTTTGAGCGACGCTGTTCATGTTGCGCGCATCGCAGGGCGTATTTTTGTTGCAGTTGGAATCGTTCACTCACGAACCCGATACTAAAGAGTCTTTTCTCGCTGTTTGAGCGACGCTGTTCATATTGCGCGCATCGCAGGGCGTATTTTAGTTGCAGCAGGAATCATTCACTCACGAACTCGATAATAAAGAGTCTTTTCTCGCTGTTTGAGCGACGCTGTTCATATTGCGCGCATCGCAGGGCGTATTTTAGTTGCTGTTGGAATCGTTCACTCACGAACTCGATACTATAGAGTCTGTTGTCGCTGCTTGAGCGACACAGTCCATGTTGCGCGCCTCGCTCGGAGTATTTTTGTTGCAGTTGGAATCGTTCGCTCACGAACTCGATACTAAAGATTCTGTTTTGACTGTTTGAGCGACGCTGTTCATGTTGCGCGCATAGCTAGGCGTATTTTTTTGTTGCAGTTGGAACCGTTCGCTCACGAACTCGTTACTAAATAGTCTCTTCTCGCTGTTCGAGCGACGCTGTTCATGTTGCGCGCATCGCTGGGCGTATTTTTGTTGCAGTTGGAATCGTTCGCTCACGAACTCGATACTAAAGAGTCTGCTCTCGCTGTTCGAGCGACGCTGTTCATGTTGCGCGTATCGCTGGGCGTATTATTGTTGCAGTTGGAATCGTTCGCTCACGAACTCGATACTAAAGAGTCTTTTCTCACTGTTTAAGCGACACTGTTTATGTTGCGCGCATTGCTGGGCGTATTTTTGTTGCAGTTGGAATCGTTCGCTCATGAACTCGTTACTAAAGCGTCTGTTCTCACTGTTTGAGGGACGCTGTTCATGTTGCGCGCATCTCTGGGCGTATTTTTGCTGCAGTTGGAATCGTTCACTCACGAACTCGATAATAAAGAGTCTTTTCTCGCTGTTTGGCGACGCTGTTCTTGTTGCGCGCATCGGAGGGCGTATTTTTGTTGCAGTTGGAACCGTTCGCTCACGAACTCGATAATAAAGAGTTTTCTCGCTGTTTGAGCGACGCTGTTCATGTTGCGCGCATCGATGGCCGTATTTTTGTTGCAGTTGGAATTGTTCGCTCACGAACTCGATAATAAAGAGCCTTTTCTCGCTGTTTGAGCGACGCTTTTCATGTTGCTCTCATCGCTGGACGCATTTTTGTGGCAACTGGAACCGTTCGCTCACGCACTCGATACTAAAGAGTCTGTTGTCGCTGCTTGAGCGACACAGTTCATATTGCGCGCCTCGCTGGGAGTATTTTTGTTGCAGTTGGAATCGTTCGCTCACGAACTCGATACTAAAGAGTCTGTTCTCACTGTTTGAGCGACGCTGTTCATGTTGCTCGCATAACTGGGCGTATTTTTTTTTGCAGTTGGAACCGTTCGCTCACGAACTCGATACTAAATAGTCTGTTCTCGCTGTTCGAGCGACGCTGTTCATGTTGCGCGCATCGCTTGGCGTATTTTTTGCAGTTGGAAACCGTTCGCTCACGAACTCGATACTAAATAGTCTGTTCTCGCTGTTTGAGCGACGCTGTCCTTGTTGCGCACGTCGCTGGGTGTATTTTTGTTGCAGTTTGAATCGTTCACTCACTAACTCGATACTAGAGAGTCTGTTCTCGCTGTTTGAGCGACGCTGTTCATGTTGCGCGCATCTCTGGGCACATTTTTGTTGCAGTTGGAATCGTTCGCTCACTAACTCGATAATAGAGAGTCTATTCTCGCTGTTTGATCGACGCTGTTCTTGTTGCGCGCGTCGCTGGGTGTATTTTTGTTGCAGTTTGAATCGTTCGCTCACGAACTCCATACTAAAGAGTGTTTTCTCGCTGTTTGAGCGACGCTGTTTATGTTGCGCGCATTGTTGGGCGTATTTTTGTTGCAGTTGGAATCGTTCGCTCATTAACTCGTTGCTAAAGCGTCTGTTCTCGCTGTTTGAGCGGCGCTGTTCATGTTGCGCGCATCTCTGGGCGTATTTTTGTTGCAGACGAATCGTTCGCTCACGAACTCTATACTAAAGAGTCTATTCTCGCAGTTCGAGCGACGCTGTTGATGTTGCGCGCATCGCTGGGCGTATTCTTGTTGCAGTTGGAATCGTTCGCTCACGAACTCGATACTAAAGAGTCTGTTCTCGCTGTTTGAGCGACGTTGTTCATGTTGCGCGTCGCTGGGTGTATTTTTGTTGCAGTTCGAATCGTTCGCTCACGAACTCGATACTAAAGAGTCTTTTCTCACTGTTTAAGCGACGCTGTTTATGTTGCGCGCATTGCTGGGCGTATTTTTGTTGCAGTTTGAATCGTTCGCTCATGAACTCGTTGCTAAAGCGTCTGTTCTCGCTGCTTGAGCGACGCTGTTCATGTTGCGCGCATCTCTGGGCGTATTTTTGTTGCAGATGGAATCGTTCGCTCACGAACTCTATACTAAAGAGTCTGTTCTAGCTGTTCGAGCGACGCTGTTCATGTTCCGCGAATCGCTGGGCTATTTTTGTTGCAGTTGGAATCGTTCGCTCATGAACTCGATACTAAAGAGTCTTTTCTCACTGTTTGAGCGACGCTGTTTATGTTGCGCGCATTGCTGGGCGTATTTTTGTTTCAGTTGGAATCGTTCGCTCATGAACTCGATAATAAAGAGTCTTTTCTCGCTGTTTGGCGACGCTGTTCTTGTTGCGCGCATCGGAGGGCGTATTTTTGTTGCAGTTGGAACCGTTCGCTCACGAACTCGATAATAAAGAGTTTTCTCGCTGTTTGAGCGACGCTGTTCATGTTGCGCGCATCGATGGCCGTATTTTTGTTGCAGTTGGAATTGTTCGCTCACGAACTCGATAATAAAGAGCCTTTTCTCGCTGTTTGAGCGACGCTTTTCATGTTGCTCTCATCGCTGGACGCATTTTTGTGGCAACTGGAACCGTTCGCTCACGAACTCGGTACTAAAGAGTGTTCTCGCTGTTTGAGCGACGCTGTTCATGTTGCGCGCATTGCTGGGCGTATTTTTGTTGCAGTTGGAACCGTTCGTTCACGAACTCGATAATTAAGAGTCTGTTCTCGCTGTTCAAGCGACGCTGTTCATGTTGCGCGCATCGTTGGGAGTATTTTTGTTGC
The DNA here is from genome assembly GCA_030143305.2 of Amblyomma americanum. NCBI lineage: Eukaryota > Metazoa > Arthropoda > Arachnida > Ixodida > Ixodidae > Amblyomma > Amblyomma americanum. Next base: position 101,687 of record JARKHS020011540.1, on the reverse strand, counting down.
AGTTGGAACCGTTCACTCACGAACTCGATAATAAAGTCTTTTCTCGCAGTTGAGCGACGCTGTTCATGTTGCGCGCATCGCTGGGCGTATTTTTGTTGCAGACGAATCGTTCGCTCACGAACTCTATACTAAAGAGTCTATTCTCGCAGTTCGAGCGACGCTGTTGATGTTGCGCGCATCGCTGGGCGTATTTTTGTTTCAGTTGGAAGTTCGCTCACGAACTCGATACTAAAGAGTCTGTTCTCGCTGTTTGAGCGACGTTGTTCATGTTGCGCGTCGCTGGGTGTATTTTTGTTGCAGTTCGAATCATTCGCTCACGAACTCGATACTAAAGAGTCTTTTCTCACTGTTTTAGCGACGCTGTTTATGTTGCGCGCATCGCTGGGCGTATCTGTGTTGCAATTGGAATCGTTCGCTAATGAACTCGTTGCCAAAGCGTCCATTCTCGCTGTTTGAGCGGCGCTGTTCATGTTGCGCGCATCGCTGGGCATATTTTTTGCATTTGGAATCGATTGCTCACTAACTCGATACTAGAGAGTCTGCTCTCGCTCTTTGAGCGACGCTGATCATGTTGCGCGCATCTCTTGGCGTATTTTTGTTGCAGTTGGAATCGTTCGCTCACTAACTCGATACTAGAGAGTCTGTTCTCGCTGTTTGAGCGACGCTGTTCATGTTGTGCGCATTTCTGGGCGTATTTTTGTTGCAGTTGGACTCGTTCGCTCACGAACTCGATACTAAAGAGTCTGTTCTCGCTGTTCAAGCGACGCTGTTCATGTTGCGCGCATCGTTGGGAGTATTTTTGTTGCAGTTGGAACCGTTCGCTCACGAACTCTATACTAAAGAGTCTGTTCTCGCTGTTCGAGCGATGCTCTTCATGTTGCGCGCATCGCTGGGCGTATTTTTGTTGCAGTTGGAATCGTTCGCTCACGAACTCGATACTAAAGAGTCTGCTCTCGCTGTTTGAGCGACGCTGTTTATGTTGCGCGCATTGCTGGGCGTATTTTTGTTGCAGTTCGAATCGTTCGCTCACGAACTCGATACTAAAGAGTCTTTTCTCACTGTTCAAGCGACGCTGTTCATGTTGCGCGCATCGCTGGGAGTATTTTTGTTGCAGTTGGAACCGTTCACTCACGAACTCGATAATAAAGTTTTTTCTCGCAGGTGAGCGACGCTGTTCATGTTGCGGGGATCGCTGGGCGTATTTTTGTTGCAGTTGAAATCGTTCGCTCACGAACTTGATGCTAGTCTGTTTTCGCTGTTTGAGCGACGTTGTTCATGTTGCGCGAATCGCTGGGCATAATTTTCTTTCAGTTGAAATCGTTCGCTCACGAACTCTATACTAAAGAGTCTGTTCTCGCTGTTCGAGCGATGCTGTTCATGTTGCGCGCATCGCTGGGCGTATTTTTGTTGCAGTTGGAATCGTTTGCTCACGAACTCGATACTAAAGAGTCTGCTCTCGCTGTTCGAGCGACGCTGGTCATGTTGCGCGCATCGCTGGGCGTATTTTTGTTGCAGTTGGAATCGTTCGCTCATGAACTCGTTGCTAAAGCGTCTGTTCTCGCTGTTTGAGGGACGCTGTTCATGTTGCGCGCATCTCTGGGCGTATTTTTGTTGCAGATGGAATCGTTCGCTCACGAACTCTATACTAAAGAGTCTGTTCTCGCTGTTCGAGCGACGCTGTTCATGTTCCGCGTATCTCTGGGCGTATTTTTGTTGCAGTTGGAATCGTTCGCTCATGAACTCGATACTAAAGAGTCTTTTCTCACTGTTTGAGCGACGCTGTTTATGTGGCGCGCATTGCTGGGCGTATTTTTTGCAGTTGGAATCATTCGTTCACGAACTGGATAGTAAAGAGTCTTTTCTCGCTGTTTGAGCGACGCTGTCCTTGTTGCGCACTTCGCTGGGTGTATTTTTGTTGCGACGCTGTTCATGTTGCGCGCATTGCTGGGCGTATTTTTGTTGCAGTTGGAACCGTTCGCTCACGAACTCGATAATTAAGAGTCTGTTCTCGCTGTTCAAGCGACGCTGTTCATGTTGCGCGCATCGTTGGGAGTATTTTTGTTGCAGTTGGAACCGTTCACTCACGAACTCGATAATAAAGTCTTTTCTCGCAGTTGAGCGACGCTGTTCATGTTGCGCGCATCGCTGGGCGTATTTTTGTTGCAGTTGGAATCGTTCGCTCACGAACTCTGTACTAAAGAGTCTTTTCTCGCTGTTAGAGCGACGCTGTTATTGTTGCGCGCATCGCTGGGCATAATTTTTTTTCAGTTGAAATCGTTCGCTCACGAACTCTATACTAAAGAGTCTGTTCTCGCTGTTCGAGCGACGCTGTTCATGTTGCGCGCATCGCTGGGCGTATTTTTGCTGCTGTTGGAATCCTTCGCTCACGAACTCTATACTAAAGAGTCTGTTCTCGCTGTTCGAGCGATGCTGTTCATGTTGCGCGCATCGCTGGGCGTATTTTTGTTGCAGTTGGAATCGTTCGCTCACGAACTCGATACTAAAGAGTCTGCTCTCGCTGTTTGAGCGACGCTGTTTATGTTGCGCGCATTGCTGGGCGTATTTTTGTTGCAGTTCGAATCGTTCGCTCACGAACTCGATACTAAAGAGTCTTTTCTCACTGTTCAAGCGACGCTGTTCATGTCGCGCGCATCGCTGGGAGTATTTTTGTTGCAGTTGGAACCGTTCACTCACGAACTCGATAATAAAGTCTTTTCTCGCAGGTGAGCGACGCTGTTCATGTTGCGGGGATCGCTGGGCGTATTTTTGTTGCAGTTGAAATCGTTCGCTCACGAACTTGATGCTAGTCTGTTCTCGCTGTTTGAGCGACGTTGTTCATGTTGCGCGAATCGCTGGGCATAATTTTCTTTCAGTTGAAATCGTTCGCTCACGAACTCTATACTAAAGAGTCTGTTCTCGCTGTTTGAGCGACGCTGTTCATGTTGCGCGCATCGCTGGGCGTATTTTTGTTGCAGTTGGAACCGTTCGCTCACGAACTCGATAATTAAGAGTCTTTTCTCGCTGTTGGAGCGACGCTGTTCTTGTTGCGCGCATCGCAGGGCGTATTTTTTTTGGAGTTGGAATCGTTCGCTCACGAACTCGATACTAAAGAGCGTTCTCGCTGTTTGAGCGACGCTGTTCATGTTGCGCGCATTGCTGGGCGTATTTTTGTTGCAGTTGGAACCGTTCGCTCACGAACTCGATAATTAAGAGTCTTCTCACGCTGTTTGAGCGACGCTGTTCATGCTGCGCGCATCGCATGGCGTATTTTTGTTGCAGTTGGAATCGTTCGCTCACGAACTCGATACTAAAGAGTCTTTTCTCACTGTTTGAGCGACGCTGTTTATGTTGCGCGCATTGCTGGGCGTATTTTTGTTGCAGTTCGAATCGTTCGCTCATGAACTCGTTGCTAAAGAGTCTGTTCTCGCTGTTTGAGCGATGTTGTTCATGTTGCGCGCATCGCAGGGCGTATTTTTGCTGCAGTTGGAATCGTTCACTCACGAACTCGATAATAAAGAGTCTTTTCTCGCTGTTTGGCGACGCTGTTCTTGTTGCGCGCATGGGAGGGCGTATTTTTGTTGCAGTTGGAACAGTTCGCTCACGCACTCGATACTAAAGAGTCTGTTGTCGCTGCTTGAGCGACACAGTTCATGTTGCGCGCATCGCTGGGAGTATTTTTGTTGCAGTTGGAATCGTTCGCTCACGAACTCGGTACTAAAGAGTCTGTTCTCACTGTTTGAGCGACGCTGTTCATGTTGCTCGCATAACTGGGCGTATTTTTTTTGCAGTTGGAACCGTTCGCTCACGAACTCGATACTAAATAGTCTGTTCTCGCTGTTCGAGCGACGCTGTTCATGTTGCGCGCATCGCTTGGCGCATTTTTTGCAGTTGGAATCATTCGTTCACGAACTGGATAGTAAAGAGTCTTTTCTCGCTGTTTGAGCGACGCTGTTCATGTTGCGCGCATTGCTGGGCGTATTTTTGTTGCAGTTCGAATCGTTCGCTCATGAACTTGTTGCTAAAGAGTCTGTTCTCGCTGTTTGAGCGATGTTGTTCATGTTGCGCGCATCGCAGGGCGTATTTTTGCTGCAGTTGGAATCGTTCACTCACGAACTCGATAATAAAGAGTCTTTTCTGGCTGTTGGAGCGACGCTGTTCTTGTTTCGCGCATTGCTGGGCGTATTTTTGTTGCAGTTGGAACAGTTCGCTCACGCACTCGATACTAAAGAGTCTGTTGTCGCTGCTTGAGCGACACAGTTCATGTTGCGCGCATCGCTGGGAGTATTTTTGTTGCAGTTGGAATCGTTCGCTCACGAACTCGGTACTAAAGAGTCTGTTCTCACTGTTTGAGCGACGCTGTTCATGTTGCTCGCATAACTGGGCGTATTTTTTTTGCAGTTGGAACCGTTCGCTCACGAACTCGATACTAAATAGTCTGTTCTCGCTGTTCGAGCGACGCTGTTCATGTTGCGCGCATCGCTTGGCGCATTTTTTGCAGTTGGAATCATTCGTTCACGAACTGGATAGTAAAGAGTCTTTTCTCGCTGTTTGAGCGACGCTGTTCATGTTGCGCGCATTGCTGGGCGTATTTTTGTTGCAGTTCGAATCGTTCGCTCATGAACTTGTTGCTAAAGAGTCTGTTCTCGCTGTTTGAGCGATGTTGTTCATGTTGCGCGCATCGCAGGGCGTATTTTTGCTGCAGTTGGAATCGTTCACTCACGAACTCGATAATAAAGAGTCTTTTCTGGCTGTTGGAGCGACGCTGTTCTTGTTTCGCGCATTGCTGGGCGTATTTTTGTTGCAGTTGGAACCGTTCGCTCACGAACTCGATAATTAAGAGTCTTTTCACGCTGTTTGAGCGACGCTGTTCATGTTGCGCGCATCGCAGGGCGTATTTTTGTTGCAGTTGGAATCGTTCACTCACGAACTCGATACTAAAGAGTCTGTTCTCGCTGTTCGAGCGACGCTGTTCATGTTGCGCGCATCGCTGGGCGTATTTTTGTTGCTGTTGGAATCCTTCGCTCACGAACTCTATACTAAAGAGTCTGTTCTCGCTGTTCGAGCGATGCTGTTCATGTTGCGCGCATCGCTGGGCGTATTTTTGTTGCAGTTGGAATCGTTCGCTCACGAACTAGATACTAAAGAGTCTGCTCTCGCTGTTTGAGCGACGCTGTTTATGTTGCGCGCATTGCTGGGCGTATTTTTGTTGCAGTTCGAATCGTTCGCTCACGAACTCGATACTAAAGAGTCTTTTCTCACTGTTCAAGTGACGCTGTTCATGTCGCGCGCATCGCTGGGAGTATTTTTGTTGCAGTGGGAACCGTTCACTCACGAACTCGATAATAAAGTCTTTTCTCGCAGGTGAGCGACGCTGTTCATGTTGCGGGGATCGCTGGGCGTATTTTTGTTGCAGTTGAAATCGTTCGCTCACGAACTTGATGCTACTCTGTTCTCGCTGTTTGAGCGACGTTGTTCATGTTGCGCGAATCGCTGGGCATAATTTTCTTTCAGTTGAAATCGTTCGCTCACGAACTCTATACTAAAGAGTCTGTTCTCGCTGTTCGAGCGACGCTGTTCATGTTGCGCGCATCGCTGGGTGTATTTTTGTTGCTGTTGGAATCGTTCGCTCACGAACTCTATACTAAAGAGTCTGTTCTCGTTGTTCGAGCGATGCTGTTCATGTTGCGCGCATCTCTGGGCGTATTTTTGTTGCAGATGGAATCGTTCGCTCACGAACTCTATACTAAAGAGTCTGTTCTCGCTGTTCGAGCGACGCTGTTCATGTTCCGCGTATCTCTGGGCGGATTTTTGTTGCAGTTGGAATCGTTCGCTCATGAACTCGATACTAAAGAGTCTTTTCTCACTGTTTGAGCGACGCTGTTTATGTTGCGCGCATTGCTGGGCGTATTTTTGTTGCAGTTCGAATCGTTCGCTCATGAACTCGTTGCTAAAGAGTCTGTTCTCGCTGTTTGAGCGATGTTGTTCATGTTGCACGCATCGCAGGGCGTATTTTTGCTGCAGTTGGAATCGTTCACTCACGAACTCGATAATAAAGAGTCTTTTCTCGCTGTTTGGCGACGCTGTTCTTGTTGCGCGCATCGGAGGGCGTATTTTTGTTGCAGTTGGAACCGTTCGCTCACGAACTCGATAATAAAGAGTTTTCTCGCTGTTTGAGCGACGCTGTTCATGTTGCGCGCATCGCTGGGCGTATTTTTGTTGCAGTTGGAATCGTTCACTCAGGAACTCGATAATAAAGAGTCTTTTCTCGCTGTTGGAGCGACGCTGTTCTTGTTGCGCGCATCGCAGGGCGTATTTTTTTTGCAGTTGGAATCGTTCGCTCACGAACTCGATACTAAAGAGCGTTCTCGCTGTTTGAGCGACGCTGTTCATGTTGCGCGCATTGCTGGGCGTATTTTTGTTGCAGTTGGAACCGTTCGCTCACGAACTCGATAATTAAGAGTCTTCTCACGCTGTTTGAGCGACGCTGTTCATGCTGCGCGCATCGCATGGCGTATTTTTGTTGCAGTTGGAATCGTTCGCTCATGAACTCGATACTAAAGAGTCTTTTCTCACTGTTTGAGCGACGCTGTTTATGTTGCGCGCATTGCTGGGCGTATTTTTGTTGCAGTTCGAATCGTTCGCTCATGAACTCGTTGCTAAAGAGTCTGTTCTCGCTGTTTGAGCGATGTTGTTCATGTTGCGCGCATCGCAGGGCGTATTTTTGCTGCAGTTGGAATCGTTCACTCACGAACTCGGTACTAAAGAGTCTTTTCTCGCTGTTTGGCGACGCTGTTCTTGTTGCGCGCATCGGAGGGCGTATTTTTGTTGCAGTTGGTACCGTTCGCTCACGCACTCGATACTAAAGAGTCTGTTGTCGCTGCTTGAGCGACACAGTTCATGTTGCGCGCCTCGCTGGGAGTATTTTTGTTGCAGTTGGAATCGTTCGCTCACGAACTCGGTACTAAAGAGTCTGTTCTCACTGTTTGAGCGACGCTGTTCATGTTGCTCGCATAACTGGGCGTATTTTTTTTGCAGTTGGAACCGTTCGCTCACGATCTCGATACTAAATAGTCTGTTCTCGCTGTTCGAGCGACGCTGTTCATGTTGCGCGCATCGCTTGGCGCATTTTTTGCAGTTGGAATAATTCGTTCACGAACTGGATAGTAAAGAGTCTTTTCTCGCTGTTTGAGCGACGCTGTTCATGTTGCGCGCATTGCTGGGCGTATTTTTGTTGCAGTTCGAATCGTTCGCTCATGAACTCGTTGCTATAGAGTCTGTTCTCGCTGTTTGAGCGATGTTGTTCATGTTGCGCGCATTGCAGGGCGTATTTTTGCTGCAGTTGGAATCGTTCACTCACGAACTCGATAATAAAGAGTCTTTTCTGGCTGTTGGAGCGACGCTGTTCTTGTTGCGCGCATTGCTGGGCGTATTTTTGTTGCAGTTGGAACCGTTCGCTCACGAACTCGATAATTAAGAGTCTTTTCACGCTGTTTGAGCGACGCTGTTCATGTTGCGCGCATCGCAGGGCGTATTTTTGTTGCAGTTGGAATCGTTCACTCACGAACTCGATAGTAAATAGTCTGTTCTCGCTGTTTGAGCGACGCTGCTCATGTTGCGCACATCGCTGAGTGTATTTTTTCTGCAGATGGAGTCCTTCGCTCACGAACTCGATACTAAAGAGGCGATTGTCTCTGTTTCAGCGACGCTGTTCATGTTGCCCTCATCGCTTGACGGATTTTTGTTGCAGTTGGACTCGTTCGCTTACGAGCTGGATACAAAAGAGGCGGTTGTCGCTGTTTGAGCGACGCTGTGTATGTTGCTCACATCGCTGGCCGTATTTTTGTTGCAGATAGACTCATTCTCTCACGAACTCGATACTAAAGAGTCTGTGTTCGCTGTTTGAGCGTTGCTGTTCATGTTACGCGCATCGCTGAGTGTATTTTTGCTGCAGATGGACTCCTTCGCTCACGAACTCGATACTAAAGAGGCGATTGTCGCTGTTTGAGCGACGCTGTTCATGTTGCCCTCATCGCTTGACGGATATTTGTTGCAGTTGGACTCGTTCGCTCACGAACTGTATACAAAAGACGCGGTTGTCGCTGTTTGAGCGACGCTGTTCATGTTGCTCACATCGCTGGCCGTATTTTTGTGGCAGATAGACTCATTCTCTCACGAACTCGATACTAAAGAGTCTGTTGTCGCTGTTTGAGCGATGGTGTTCATGTTACGCGCATCGCTGAGTGTATGTTTGCTGCAGATGGACTCCTTCCCTCACGAACTCGATACTATAGAGGCGATTGTCGCTGTTTGAGCGACGCTGTTCATGTTGCCCTCATCGCTTGACGGATTTTTGTTGCAGTTGGACTCGTTCGCTCACGAACTGTATACAAAAGAGGCGGTTGTCGCTGTTTGAGCGACACTGTTCATGTTGCTCACATCGCTGGCCGTGGTTTTGGGCAGATAGACTCATTCTCTCACGAACTCGATACTAAAGAGTCTGTTGTCGCTGTTTGAGCGATGGTGTTCATGTTACGCGCATCGCTGAGTGTATTTTTGCTGCAGATGGACTCGTTCCCTCACGAACTCGATACTAAAGAGGCGATTTTCGCTGTTTGAGCGACGCTGTTCATGTTGCCCTAATCGCTTGACGGATTTTTGTTGCAGTTGGACTCCTTCGCTCACGAACTCGATACTAAAGAGGCGGTTGTCGCTGTTTGCGCGACACTGTTCATGTTGCTCACATCGCTGGACGTATTTTTGTCGCAGATAGACTCATTCGCTCACGAGCTCGATACTAAAGAGCTTGTTGTCACTGTTTAAGCGACGCTGTTCATGTTGCGCTCATCGCTGGACGTATTTCTGTTAAAGTTGGAATCGTTCGCTTACAAACTCGATACTAAGGAGTGTACTCGTTGTTTGAGCGACGCTGTTCATGTTGCGACTGTCGCTGGGCGTATTTTTGTTGCGGTTGGACTCGTTCGCTCACGACCTCGATACTAACGCGTCTGTTCTCGCTGTTAGAGCGACGCTGTTCATGTTGCGCGCATCGCTGGGCTTATTTTTGTTGCAGTTGGAGTCGTTCGCTCACGAACTCGATACTAAAGAGTTTGTTCTCGCTGTTTGAGCGACGTTGTTCATGTTTTGCGCATCGCTGGGTATAATTTTCTTTCAGTTGAAATTGTTCGCTCACGAACTCTATACTAAAGAGTCTGTTCTCGCTGTTTGAGCGACGCTGTTCTTGTTGCGCGCATCGCTGGGCGTATTTTTGTTGCAGCAGGAATCGTTCACTCACGAACTCGATAATAAACAGTCTTTTCTCGCTGTTTGAGCGACGCTGTTCATATTGCGCGCATCGCAGGGCGTATTTTTTTTGGAGTTGGAATCGTTCGCTCACGAACTCGATACTAAAGAGTGTTCTCGCTGTCTGAGCGAGGCTGTTCATGTTGCGTGCATCATAGGGCGTATTTTAGTTGCTGTTGGAATCGTTCACTCACGAACTCGATACTAAAGAGCCTGTTCTCGCTGTTTGAGCGACGCTGTTCTTGTTGCGCGCATCGCTGGGCGTATTTTTGTTGCAGTTGGAATCGTTCGCTCACGAACTCGATACTAAACAGTCTGTTCTCGCTGTTTGAGCGACGTTGTTCATGTTGCGCGCATCGCAGGGTGTATTTTTGTTGCAGTTGGAATCGTTGGCTCACGAACTCGATACTAAAGAGTCTGTTTTCGCTGTTTGAGCGACGTTGTTCATGTTGCGCGCATCGCAGGGCGTATTTTTGCCGCATTTGAAATCGTTCACTCACGAACTCGATACTAAAGGGTCTGATCTCGCTGTTCGAGCGACGCTGTTCACGTTGCGCGCATCGCTGGGCGTATTTTTGTTGCAGTTGGAATCGTTCGCTCACGAACTCGATACTAAAGAGTTTGTTCTCGCTGTTTGAGCGACGTTGATCATGTTGCGCGCATCGCAGGGCGTATTTTTGTTGCAGTTGGAATCGTTCACTCACGAACTCAATAATAAAGAGTTTTTTCTCGCTGTTTGAGCGACGCTGTTCATGTCGCGCGCATAGCTGGGCGTATTTTTTTTGCAGTTGGAACCGTTCGCTCACGAACTCGATACTAAATAGTCTGTTCACGCTGTTCGAGCGACGCTGTTCATGTTGCGCGCATCCCTGGGCGTATTTTGTTGCAGTTGGAACCATTCGCTCACGAACTGGATAGTAAAGAGTCTGTTGTCGCTGTTTGTGCTACGGTGTTCATGTTGCGCGCATCGCAGAGCGTATTTTTGTTGCAGTTGGAATCGTTCGCTCACGAACTCGATACTAAAGAGTCTGTTCTCGCTGTTTGAGCGGCGCTGTTCATGTTGCGCGTATCGCTGGGCGTATTTTTGTTGCAGTTGGAACCGTTCGCTCACGCACTCGATACTATAGAGTCTGTTGTCGCTGCTTGAGCGACACAGTTCATGTTGCGCACCTCGCTCGGAGTATTTTTGTTGCAGTTGGAATCGTTCGCTCACGAACTCGATACTAAAGATTCTGTTTTGACTGTTTGAGCGACGCTGTTCATGTTGCGCGCATAGCTGGGCGTATTTTTTTTGCAGTTGGAACCGTTCGCTCACGAACTCTTTACTAAATAGTCTGTTCTCGCTGTTCGAGCGACGCTGTTAATGTTGCGCGCATCGCAGGGCGTATTTGTGTTGCAGTTGGAATCGTTCGCTCACGAACTCGATACTAAACAGTCTGTTCTCACTGTTTGAGCGACGCTGTTCATTTTGCGCGCATCGCTGGGCGTATTTTTGTTGCAGTTGGGAACCGTTCGCTCCCGAACTCGTTGCTAAAGATTCCGTTGTCGCTTTTTGAGCGACGCTGTTCATGTTGCTCACATCGCTGGCCGTATTTTTGTGGCAGATAGACTCATTCTCTCACGAACTCGATACTAAAGAGTCCGTTGTCGCTGTTTGAGCGACGCTGTTCATGTTGCCCTCATCGCTTGACGGATTTTTGTTGCAGTTGGACTCGTTCGCTCACGAACTGTATACAAAAGAGGCGGTTGTCGCTGTTTGAGCGACGCTGTTCATGGTGCTCACATCGCTGGCCGTGTTTTTGGGCAGATAGACTCATTCTCTCACGAACTCGATACTAAAGAGTCTGTTGTCGCTGTTTGAGCGATGGTGTTCATGTTACGCGCATCGCTGAGTGTATTTTTGCTGCAGATAGACTCGTTCCCTCACGAACTCGATACTAAAGAGGCGATTTTCGCTGTTTGAGCGACGCTGTTCATGTTGCCCTAATCGCTTGACGGATTTTTGTTGCAGTTGGACTCGTTCGCTCACGAGCTGGATACAAAAGAGGCGGTTGTCGCTGTTTGAGCGACTCTGTTTATGTTGCTCACATCGCTGGACATATTTTTGTGACAGATAGACTCATTGTCTCACGAACTCGATACTACAGAGTCTGTTGTCGCTGTTTGAGCGATGCTGTTCATATTAAGCATATTGCTGAGTGTATTTTTGTTGCAGATGGACTCCTTCGCTCACGAACTCGATACTAAAGAGGCGGTTGTCGCTGTTTGCGCGACGCTGTTCATGTTGCGCTCATCGCTTGACGTATTTTTGTTGCAGTTGGACTCATTCGCAAACGAGCTGGATACAAAAGTGGCGGTTGTCGCTGTTTGAGTGACGCTGTTCATGTTGCTCACATCGCTGGACGTATTTTTGTCGCAGATAGACTCATTCGCTCACGAGCTCGATACTAAAGAGCTTGTTGTCACTGTTTAAGCGACGCTGTTCATGTTGCGCTCATCGCTGGACGTACTTCTGTTAAAGATGGAATCGTTCGCTTACAAACTCGATATTAAGGAGTGTACTCGTTGTTTGAGCGACGCTGTTCATGTTGCGACTGTCGCTGGGCGTATTTTTGTTGCGGTTGGACTCGTTCGCTCACGACCTCGATACTAACGCGTCTGTTCTCGCTATTAGAGCGACGCTGTTCATGTTGCGCGCATCGCTGGGCTTATTTTTGTTGCAGTTGGAGTCGTTCGCTCACGAACTCGATACTAAAGAGTTTGTTCTCGCTATTTGAGCGACGTTGTTCATGTTTTGCGCATCGCTGGGTATAATTTTCTTTCAGTTGAAATTGTTCGCTCACAAACTCTATACTAAAGAGTCTGTTCTCGCTGTTTGAGCGACGCTGTTCATCTTGCGCGCATCGCAGGGCGTATTTTTGTTGCAGTTGGAATCGTTCACTCACGAACCCGATACTAAAGAGTCTGTTCTCGCTGTTTGAGCGACGCTGTTCTTGTTGCGCGCATCGCTGGGCGTATTTTTGTTGCAGCAGGAATCGTTCACTCACGAACTCGATAATAAAGAGTCTTTTCTCGCTGTTTGAGCGACGCTGTTCATATTGCGCGCATCGCAGGGCGTATTTTTTTTGGAGTTGGAATCGTTCGCTCACGAACTCGATACTAAAGAGTGTTCTCGCTGTCTGAGCGAGGCTGTTCATGTTGCGTGCATCATAGGGCGTATTTTAGTTGCTGTTGGAATCGTTCACTCACGAACTCGATACTAAAGAGCCTGTTCTCGCTGTTTGAGCGACGCTGTTCTTGTTGCGCGCATCGCTGGGCGTATTTTTGTTGCAGTTGGAATCGTTCGCTCACGAACTCGATACTAAACAGTCTGTTCTCGCTGTTTGAGCGACGTTGTTCATGTTGCGCGCATCGCAGGGTGTATTTTTGTTGCAGTTGGAATCGTTCGCTCACGAACTCGATACTAAAGAGTCTGTTCTCGCTGTTTGAGCGACGTTGTTCATGTTGCGCGCATCGCAGGGCGTATTTTTGCCGCATTTGAAATCGTTCACTCACGAACTCGATACTAAAGGGTCTGATCTCGCTGTTCGAGCGACGCTGTTCACGTTGCGCGCATCGCTGGGCGTATTTTTGTTGCAGTTGGAATCGTTCGCTCACGAACTCGATACTAAAGAATTTGTTCTCGCTGTTTGAGCGACGTTGATCATGTTGCGCGCATCGCAGGGCGTATTTTTGTTGCAGTTGGAATCGTTCACTCACGAACTCAATAATAAAGAGTTTTTTCTCGCTGTTTGAGCGACGCTGTTCATGTTGCGCGCATAGCTGGGCGTATTTTTTTTGCAGTTGGAACCGTTCGCTCACGAACTCGATACTAAATAGTCTGTTCACGCTGTTCGAGCGACGCTGTTCATGTTGCGCGCATCCCTGGGCGTATTTTGTTGCAGTTTGAACCATTCGCTCACGAACTGGATAGTAAAGAGTCTGTTGTCGCTGTTTGTGCTACAGTGTTCATGTTGCGCGCATCGCAGAGCGTATTTTTGTTGCAGTTGGAATCGTTCGCTCACGAACTCGATACTAAAGAGTCTGTTCTCGCTGTTTGAGCGGCGCTGTTCATGTTGCGCGTATCGCTGGGCGTATTTTTGTTGCAGTTGGAACCGTTCGCTCACGCACTCGATACTAAAGAGTCTGTTGTCGCTGCTTGAGCGACACAGTTCATGTTGCGCGCCTCGCTCGGAGTATTTTTGTTGCAGTTGGAATCGTTCGCTCACGAACTCGATACTAAAGATTCTGTTTTGACTGTTTGAGCGACGCTGTTCATGTTGCGCGCATAGCTGGGCGTATTTTTTTTGCAGTTGGAACCGTTCGCTCACGAACTCGTTACTAAATAGTCTGTTCTCGCTGTTCGAGCGACGCTGTTCATGTTGCGCGCATCGCAGGGCGTATTTGTGTTGCAGTTGGAATCGTTCGCTCACGAACTCGATACTAAACAGTCTGTTCTCACTGTTTGAGCGACGCTGTTCATTTTGCGCGCATCGCTGGGCGTATTTTTGTTGCAGTTGGGAACCGTTCGCTCCCGAACTCGTTGCTAAAGATTCCGTTGTCGCTTTTTGAGCGACGCTGTTCATGTTGCTCACATCGCTGGCCGTATTTTTGTGGCAGATAGACTCATTCTCTCATGAACTCGATACTAAAGAATCTGTTGTTGCTGTTTGAGCGATGCTGTTCATGTTACGCGCATCGCTGAGTGTATTTTTGCTGCTGATGGACTCCTTCGCTCACGAACTCGATACTAAAGAGGCGATTGTCGCTGATTGAGCGACGCTGTTCATGTTGCCCTCATCGCTTGACGGATTTTTGTTGCAGTTGGACTCGTTCGCTCAGGAGCTGGATACAAAAGAGCCGGTTGTCGCTGTTTGAGCGACGCTGTTCATGTTGCTCACATCGCTGGCCGTATTTTTGCGGCAGATAGACTCATTCTCTCACGAACTCGATACTAAAGAGTCTGTTGTCGCTGTTTGAGCGATGGTGTTCATGTTACGCGCATCGCTGAGTGTATTTTTGCTGCAGATGGGCTCCTTCGCTCACGAACTCGATACTAAAGAGGCGATTGTCGCTGATTGAGCGACGCTGTTCATGTTGCCCTCATCGCTTGACGGATTTTTGTTGCAGTTGGACTCGTTCGCTCAGGAGCTGGATACAAAAGAGCCGGTTGTCGCTGTTTGAGCGACGCTGTTCATGTTGCTCACATCGCTGGCCGTATTTTTGCGGCAGATAGACTCATTCTCTCACGAACTCGATACTAAAGAGTCTGTTGTCGCTGTTTGAGCGATGGTGTTCATGTTACGCGCATCGCTGAGTGTATTTTTGCTGCTGATGGACTCCTTCGCTCACGAACTCGATACTAAAGAGGCGATTGTCGCTGATTGAGCGACGCTGTTCATGTTGCCCTCGTCGCTTGACGGATTTTTGTTGCAGTTGGATTCGTTCGCTCGCGAACTGTATACAAAAGAGGCGGTTGTCGCTGTTTGAGCGACGCTGTTCATGTTGCTCACATCGCTGGCCGTATTTTTGTTGCAGATAGATTTATTCTCTCACGAACTCGATACTAAAGAGTCTGTTGTCGCTGTTTGAGCGATGGTGTTCATGTTACGCGCATCGCTGAGTGTATTTTTGCTGCAGATGGGCTCCTTCGCTCACGAACTCGATACTAAAGAGGCGATTGTCGCTGTTTGAGCGACGCTGTTCATGTTGCCCTCGTCGCTTGACGGATTTTTGTTGCAGTTGGACTCGTTCGCTCACGAACTGTATACAAAAGGGGCGGTTGTCGCTGTTTGAGCGACGCTGTTCATGTTGCTCACATCGCTGGCCGTATTTTTGTTGCAGATAGATTTATTCTCTCACGAACCCGATACTAAAGAGTCTGTTGTCGCTGTTTGAGCGTTGCTGTTCATGTTACGCGCATCGCTGAGTGTATTTTTGCTGCAGATGAACTCCTTCGCTCACGATCTCGATACTAAAGAGGCGATTGTCGCTGTTTGAGCGACGCTGTTCATGTTGCCCTAATCGCTTGACGGATTTTTGTTGCAGTTGGACTCGTTCGCTCACGACCTGGATACAAAAGAGGCAGTTGTCGCTGTTTGAGCGACGCTGTTTATGTTGCTCACATCACTGGACATATTTTTTTGGCAGATAGGCTCATTCTCTCACGAACTCGATACTAAAGAGTCTGTTGTCGCTGTTTGAGCGATGCTGTTCATGCTACGCGCATCGCTGAGTGTATTTTTGCTGCAGATGGACTCCTTCGCTCACGAACTCGATACTAAAGAGGCGATTGTCGCTGTTTGAGCGACGCTGTTCATGTTGCCCTAATCGCTTGACGGATTTTTGTTGCAGTTGGACTCGTTCGCTTACGACCTGGATACAAAAGAGGCAGTTGTCGCTGTTTGAGCGACGCTGTTTATGTTGCTCACATCACTGGACATATTTTTTTGGCAGATAGGCTCATTCTCTCACGAACTCGATACTAAAGAGTCTGTTGTCGCTGTTTGAGCGATGCTGTTCATGCTACGCGCATCGCTGAGTGTATTTTTGCTGCAGATGGACTCCTTCGCTCACGAACTCGATACTAAAGAGGCGATTGTCGCTGTTTGAGCGACGCTGTTCATGTTGCCCTCATCGCTTGACGGATTTTTGTTGCAGTTGGACTCGTGCGCTCACGAGCTGGATACAAAAGATGCGGTTGTCGCTGTTTGAGCGACGCTGTTTATGTTGCTCACATCGCTGGACGTATTTTTGTTGCAGTTGGACTCGTTCGCAAACGAGCTGGATACAAAAGTGGCGGTTGTCGCTGTTTGAGCGACGCTGTTCATGTTGCTCACATCGCTGGACGTATTTTTGTGGCAGATAGACTCATTCACTCACGAACTCGATACTAAAGAGCTTGTTGTCGCTGTTTGAGCGACGCTGTTCATGTTGCGCTCATCGCTGGACGTATTTCTGTTCCAGTTGGAATCGTTCGCTTACAAACTCGATACTAAGGAGTGTACTCGTTGTTTGAGCGACGCTGTTCATGTTGCGAGTGTCGCTGGGCGTATTTTTGTTGCGGTTGGACTCGTTCGCTCACGACCTCGATACTAACGCGTCTGTTCTCGCTGTTAGAGCGACGCTGTTCATGTTGCGCGCATCGCTGGACGTATTTTTGTTGCAGTTGGAGTCGTTCGCTCACGAACTCGATACTAAAGAGTCTGTTCTCGCTGTTTGAGCGACGTTGTTGATGTTGCGCGCATCGCTGGGCATAATTTTCTTTCAGATGGAATCGTTCGCTCACGAACTCGATACTAAAGAGTCTGTTCTCGCTGTTTGAGCGACGCTGTTCATGTTGCGCGCATCGCAGGGCGTATTTTTGTTGCAGTTGGAATCGTTCACTCACGAAACTCGATACTAAAGAGTCTGTTCTCGCTGTTTGAGCGACGCTGTTCTATGTTGCGCGCATCGCTGGGCGTATTTTTGTTGCAGTTGGAACCATTCGCTCACGAACTCGATACTAAAGAGTCTGTTGTCGCTGTTTGAGCGACGCTGTTCATGTTGCGCGCATCGCTGGGTGTATTTTTGTTGCAATTGGAATCGTTCACTCACGAACTCGATACTAAAGAGTGCGTTCTCGCTGTTTGAGCGACGCTGTTCATGTTGCGCGCATCGCATGGCGTATTTTTGTTGCAGCAGGAATCGTTCACTCACGAACTCGATAATAAAGAGTCTTTTCTCGCTGTTTGAGCGACGCTGTTCATGTTGCGCGCATCGCAGGGCGTATTTTTTTTGCAGTTGGAATCGTTCGCTCACGAACTCGATACTAAAGAGTGTTCTCGCTGTTTGAGCGACGCTGTTCATGTTGCGCGCATCGTAGGGCGTATTTTAGTTGCAGTTGGAATCGTTCACTCACGAACTCGATACTAAAGAGACTGTTCTCGCTGTTTGAGCGACGCTTGTTCATGTTGCGCGCATCGCTGGGCGTATTTTTGTTGCAGTTGGAATCGTTCGCTCACGAACTCGATACTAAAGAGTCTGTTCTCGCTGTTTGAGCGACGCTGTTCATGTTGCGCGCATCGCTGGGAGTATTTTTGTTGCAGTTGGAATCGTTCGCTCACGAACTCGATACTAAAGAGTCTGTTCTCGCTGTTTGAGCGACGTTGTTCATGTTGCGCGCATCGCTGGGCGTATTTTTGTTGCAGTTGGAATCGTTCGCTCACGAACTCGATACTAAAGAGTCTGTTCTCGCTGTTTGAGCGATGTTGTTCATGTTGCGCGCATCGCAGGGCGTATTTTTGTTGCATTTGAAATCGTTCACTCACGAACTCGATACTAAAGAGTCTGTTCTCGCTGTTAGAGCGACGCTGTTCATGTTATGCGCGCATCGCTGAGCTGTATTTCTAGTTGCAGATGGACTCGTTCGCTCACAAACTCGATACTAAAGAAGTCGGTTGTCGCTGTTTGCGCGACGGTGTTCATTTTGCGCTCATCGCTTGAGCGTATTTTTGTTGCAGATGGACTCCTTCGCTCACGAACTCGATACTAAAGAAGCGGTTGTCGCTGTTTGCGCGACGCTGTTCATGTTGCGCTCATCGCTTGACGTATTTTTGTTGCAGTTGGACTCGTTCGCAAACGAGCTGGATACAAAAGTGGCGGTTGTCGCTGTTTGAGCGACGCTGTTCATGTTGCTCACATCGCTGGACGTATTTTTGTGGCAGATAGACTCATTCGCTCACGAACTCGATACTAAAGAGCTTGTTGTCGCTGTTTGAGCGACGCTGTTCATGTTGCGCTCATCGCTGGACGTATTTCTGTTCCAGTTGGAATGGTTCCTTACAAACTCGATACTAAGGAGTGTACTCGTTGTTTGAGCGACGCTGTTCATGTTGCGAGTGTCGCTGGGCGTATTTTTGTTGCGGTTGGACTCGTTCGCTCACTACCTCGATACTAACGCGTCTGTTCTCGCTGTTAGAGCGACGCTGTTCACGTTGCGCGCATCGCTGCGCGTATTTCTGTTGCAGTTGGAATCGTTCGCTCACAAACTCGATACTAAAGAGTCTGTGCTCGCTGTTTGAGCGACGTATTTCATGTTGCGCGCATCGCTGGGCATAATTTTCTTTCAGTTGAAATCGTTCGCTCACGAACTCTATACTAAAGAGTCTGTTCTCGCTGTTTGAGCGACGCTGTTCATGTTGCGCGCATCGCAGGGCGTATTTTTGTTGCAGTTGGAATCGTTCACTCACGAACTCGATACTAAAGAGTCTGTTCTCGCTGTTAGAGCGACGCTGTTCTTATTGCGCGCATCGCTGGGCTTAATGTTCTTTCAGTTGAAATCGTTCGCTCACGAACTCGACAATAAAGAGTCTGTTCTCGCTGTTTGAGCGACGCTGTTCATGTTATGCATATTGCTGAGTGTATTTTAGTTGCAGATGGACTCCTTCGCTCACGAACTCGATACTAAAGAAGCGGTTGTCGCTGTTTACGCGACGGTGTTCATATTGCGCTCATCGCTTGACGTATTTTTGTTGCACTTGGACTCGTTCGCAAACGAGCTGGATACAAAAGTGGCAGTTGTCGCTGTTTGAGCGACGCTGTTCATGTTGCTCACATCGCTGGACGTATTTTTGTGGCAGATAGACTCATTCGCTCACGAACTCGATACTAAAGAGCTTGTTGTCGCTGTTTGAGCGACGCTGTTCATGTTGCGCTCATCGCTGGACGTATTTCTGTTCCAGTTGGAATCGTTCCTTACAAACTCTATACTAAGGAGTGTACTCGTTGTTTGAGCGACGCTGTTCATGTTGCGAGTGTCGCTGGCCGTATTTTTGTTGCAGATAGACTCATTCTCTCACGAACTCGATACTAAAGAGTCTGTTGTCGCTGTTTGAGCGTTGCTGTTCATGTTGCGCTCATCGCTGGACGTAATTCTGTTCCAGTTGGAATCGTTCCTTACAAACTCGATACTAAGGAGTGTACTCGTTGTTTGAGCGACGCTGTTCATGTTGCGAGTGTCGCTGGGCGTATTCTTGTTGCGGTTGGACTCGTTCGCTCACGACCTCGATACTAACGCGTCTGTTCTCGCTGTTAGAGCGACGCTGTTCACGTTGCGCGCATCGCTGGGCGTATTTTTGCTGCAGTTGGAATCGTTCGCTCACGAACTCGATACTAAAGAGTCTGTTCTCGCTGTTTGAGCGACGTTGTTCATGTTGCGCGCATCGCTGGGCATAATTTTCTTTCTGTTGAAATCGTTCGCTCACGAACTCTATACTAAAGAGTCTGTTCTCGCTGTTTGAGCGACGCTGTTCATGTTGCGCGCATCGCAGGGCGTATTTTTGTTGCGGTTGGAATCGTTCACTCACGAAATCGATACTAAAGAGTCTGTTCTCACTGTTTGAGCGACGCTGTTGATGTTGCTCACATCGCTGGCCGTATTTTTGTGGCAGATAGACTCATTCTCTCACGAACTCGATACTAAAGAGTCTGTTGTCGCTGTTTGAGCGATGGTGTTCATGTTACGCGCATCGCTGAGTGTATTTTTGCTGCAGATGGACCCCTTCGCTCACGAACTCGATACTAAAGAGGCGATTGTCGCTGATTGAGCGACGCTGTTCATGTTGCCCTCATCGCTTGACAGATTTTTGTTGTAGTTGGACTCGTTCGCTCACGAACTGTATACAAAAGGGGCGGTTGTCGCTGTTTGAGCGATGCTGTTCATGTTGCTCACATCGCTGGCCGTATTTTTGTTGCAGATAGACTCATTCTCTCACGAACTCAATACTAAAGAGTCTGTTGTCGCTGTTTGAGCGTTGCTGTTCATGTTACGCGCATCGCTGAGTGTATTTTTGCTGCAGATGAACTCCTTCGCTCACGAACTCGATACTAAAGAGGCGATTGTCGCTGTTTGAGCGACGCTGTTCATGTTGCCCTCATCGCTTGACGGACTTTTGTTGCAGTTGTATTCGTTCGCTCACGAACTGTATACAAAAGAGGCGGTTGTCGCTGTTTGAGCGACGCTGTTCATGTTGCTCACATCGCTGGCCGTATTTTTGTGGCAGATAGACTCATTCTCTCACGAACTCGATACTAAAGAGTCTGTTGTCGCTGTTTGAGCGATGGTGTTCATGTTACGCGCATCGCTGAGTGTGTTTTTGCTGCAGATGGACTCTTTCCCTCACGAACTCGATAGTAAAGAGGCGATTGTCGCTGTTTCAGCGACGCTGTTCATGTTGCGCTCATCGCTTGACGTATTTTTGTTGCAGTTGGACTAGTTCGCTCACGAACTGTATACAAAAGAGGCGGTTGCCACTGTTTGAGCGACGCTGTTCATGTTGCTCACATCGCTGGCCGTATTTTTGTGGCAGATAGACTCATTCTCTCACGAACTCAATAATAAAGAGTCTGTTGTCGCTGTTTGAGCGATGCTGTTCATGTTACGCGCATCGCTGAGTGTATTTTCGCTGCAGATGGACTCCTTCGCTCACGAACTCGATACTGAAGAGGCGAGTGTCGCTGATTGAGCGACGCTGTTCATGTTGCCCTCATCGCTTGACGGATTTTTGTTGCAGTTGGACTCGTTCGCTCACGAGCTGGATACAAAAGAGGCAGTTGTCGCTGTTTAAGCGACGCTGTTTATGTTGCTCACATCACTGGACATATTTTTGTGGCAGATAGCTCATTCTCTCACGAACTCGATACTAAAGAGTCTGTTGTCGCTGTTTGAGCGATGCTGTTCATGTTACGCGCATCGCTGAGTGTATTTTTGCTGCAGATGGACTCCTTCGCTCACGAACTCGATACTAAAGAGGCGATTGTCGCTGTTTGAGTGACGCTGTTCATGTAGCCCTCATCGCTTGACGGATTTTGGTTGCAGTTGGACTCGTTCGCTCACGAACTGTATACAAAAGAGGCGGTTGTCGCTGTTTGAGCGACGCTGTTCATGTTGCTCACATCGCTGGCCGTAGTTTTGTGGCAAATAGACTCATTCTCTCACGAACTCGATACTAAAGAGCTTGTTGTCGCTGTTTGAGCGACGCTGTTCATGTTGCGCTCATCGCTGGACGTATTTCTGTTCCAGTTGGAATCGTTCCTTACAAACTCGATACTAAGGAGTGTACTCGTTGTTTGAGCTACGCTGTTCATGTTGCGAGTGTCGCTGGGCGTATTTTTGTTGCGGTTGGACTCGTTCGCTCACGACCTCGATACTAACGCGTCTGTTCTAGCTGTTAGAGCGACGCTGTTCACGTTGCGCGCATCGCTGCGCGTATTTCTGTTGCATTTGGAATCGTTCGCTCACAAACTCGATACTAAAGAGTCTGTGCTCGCTGTTTGAGCGACGTGTTTAATGTTGCGCGCATCGCTGGGCATAATTTTCTTTCAGCTGGAAACGTTCACTCACGAACTCGATACTGAAGAGTCTGTTCTCGCTGTTTGAGCGACGCTGTTCTTGTTGCTCGCATCGCTGGGCGTATTTTTGTTGCAATTGGAATCGTTCACTCACGTACTCGATACTAAAGAGTGTGTTCTCGCTGTTTGAGCGACGCTGTTCATGTTGCGCGCATCGCATAGCGTATTTTTGTTGCAGCAGGAATCGTTCACTCACGAACTCGATAATAAAGAGTCTTTTCTCGCTGTTTGAGCGACGCTGTTCATGTTGCGCGCATCGCAGGGCGCATTTTTTTTTGCAGTTGGAATCGTTCGCTCACGAACTCGGTACTAAAGAGTGTTCTCGCTGTTTGAGCGACGCTGTTCATGTTGCGCGCATCGTAGGGCGTATTTTAGTTGCAGTTGGAATCGTTCGCTCATGAACTCGTTGCTAAAGCGTCTGTTATCGCTGTTTGAGCGACGCTGTTCTTGTTGCGCGCTTCGCTGGGAGTATTTTTGTTGTAGTTGGAATCGTTCGCTCACGAACTCGATACTAAAGAGTCTGTTCTCGCTGTTTGAGCGACGTTGTTCATGTTGCGCGCATCGCTGGGCATAATTTTCTTTCAGTTGAAATCGTTCGCTCACGAACTCGATACTAAAGAGTCTGTTCTCGCTGTTTGAGCGATGTTGTTCATGTTGCGCGCATCGCAGGGCGTATTTTTGTTGCATTTGAAATCGTTCACTCACGAACTCGATACTAAAGAGTCTGTTCTCGCTGTTTGAGCGACGCTGTTCATGTTATGCATATTGCTGAGTGTATTTTAGTTGCAGATGGACTCCTTCGCTCACAAACTCGATACTAAAGAAGCGGTTGTCGCTGTTTGCGCGACGGTGTTCATTTTGCGCTCATCGCTTGACGTATTTTTGTTGCAGATGGACTCCTTCGCTCACGAACTCGATACTAAAGAAGCGGTTGTCGCTGTTTGCGCGACGCTGTTCATGTTGCGCTCATCGCTTGACGTATTTTTGTTGCAGTTGGACTCGTTCGCAAACGAGCTGGATACAAAAGTGGCGGTTGTCGCTGTTTGAGCGACGCTGTTCATGTTGCTCACATCGCTGGACGTATTTTTGTGGCAGATAGACTCATTCGCTCACGAACTCGATACTAAAGAGCTTGTTGTCGGTGTTTGAGCGACGCTGTTCATGTTGCGCTCATCGCTGGACGTATTTCTGTTCCAGTTGGAATCGTTCCTTACAAACTCGATACTAAGGAGTGTACTCGTTGTTTGAGCGACGCTGTTTATGTTGCGAGTGTCGCTGGGCGTATTTTTGTTGCGGTTGGACTCGTTCGCTCACGACCTCGATACTAACGCGTCTGTTCTCGCTGTTAGAGCGACGCTGTTCACGTTGCGCGCATCGCTGCGCGTATTTCTGTTGCAGTTGGAATCGTTCGCTCACAAACTCGATACTAAAGAGTCTGTGCTCGCTGTTTGAGCGACGTGTTTCATGTTGCGCGCATCGCTGGGCATAATTTTCTTTCAGTTGAAATCGTTCGCTCACGAACTCTATACTAAAGAGTCTGTTCTCGCTGTTTGAGCGACGCTGTTCTTGTTGCGCGCATCGCTGGGCGTATTTTTGTTGCAATTGGAATCGTTCACTCACGTACTCGATACTAAAGAGTGTGTTCTCGCTGTTTGAGCGACGCTGTTCATGTTGCGCGCATCGCATAGCGTATTTTTGTTGCAGCAGGAATCGTTCACTCACGAACTCGATAATAAAGTCTTTTCTCGCTGTTTGAGCGACGCTGTTCATGTTGCGCGCATCGCAGGGCGTATTTTTTTTTGCAGTTGAAATCGTTCGCTCACGAACTCGGTACTAAAGAGTGTTCTCGCTGTTTGAGCGACGCTGTTCATGTTGCGCGCATCGTAGGGCGTATTTTAGTTGCAGTTGGAATCGTTCACTCACGAACTCGATACTAAAGAGACTGTTCTCGCTGTTTGAGCGACGCTTTTCATGTTGCTCTCATCGCTGAGCGTATTTGTGTTACAGTTGGAATCGTTCGCTCATGAACTCGTTGCTAAAGCGTCTGTTATCGCTGTTTGAGCGACGCTGTTCTTGTTGCGCGCTTCGCTGGGAGTATTTTTGTTGTAGTTGGAATCGTTCGCTCACGAACTCGATACTAAAGAGTCTGTTCTCACTGTTTGAGCGACGCTGTTCATGTTGCGCGCATCGCTGGGCGTATTTTTGCTGCAGTTGGAATCGTTCGCTCACGAACTCGATACTAAAGAGTCTGTTCTCGCTGTTTGAGCGACGCTGTTCACGTTGCGCGCATTGCTGAGCGTATTTTTGTTGCAGTTGGAATCGTTCGCACACCAAGTCGATACTAAAGAGTCTGTTCTCGCTGTTTGAGCGACGTTGTTCATGTTGCGCGCATCGCTGGGCATAATGTTCTTTCAGTTGAAATCGTTCGCTCACGAACTCTATACTAAAGAGTCTGTTCTCGCTGTTTGAGCGACGCTGTTCATGTTACGCGCATCGCTGAGTGTATTTTTGCTGCAGATGGACTCCTTCGCTCACGAACTCGATACTAAAGAGGCGATTGTCGCTGTTTGAGCGACGCTGTTCATGTTGCGCGCATCGCATGGCGTATTTTTGTTGCAGCAGGAATCGTTCACTCACGTACTCGATAATAAAGAGTCTTTTCTCGCTGTTTGAGCGACGCTGTTCATGTTGCGCGCATCGCAGGGCGTATTTTTTTTGCAGTTGGAATCGTTCGCTCAAGAACTCGATACTAAAGAGTCTGTTCTCACTGTTTGAGCGACGCTGTTCATGTTGCGCGCATAGCTGGGCGTATTTTTTTGCAGTTGGAATCGTTCGCTCACGAACTCGATACTAAAGAGTCTGTTCTCGCTGTTTGAGCGATGTTGTTCATGTTGCTCGCATCGCAGGGCGTATTTTTGCTGCATTTGAAATCGTTCACTCACGAACTCGATACTAAAGAGTCTGTTCTCGCTGTTTGAGCGACGCTGTTCATGTTATGCATATTGCTCAGGGTATTTTAGTTGCAGATGGACTCCTTCGCTCACGAACTCGATACTAAAGAAGCGGTTGTCGCTGTTTACGCGACGGTGTTCATATTGCGCTCATCGCTTGACGTATTTTTGTTGCACTTGGACTCGTTCGCAAACGAGCTGGATACAAAAGTGGCAGTTGTCGCTGTTTGAGCGACGTTGTTCATGTTGCGCGCATCGCAGGTTGTATTTTTGTTGCAGTTGGAATCGTTCGCTCACGAACTCAATACTAAAGAGTCTGTTCTCGCTGTTTGAGCGACGTTGTTCATGTTGCGCGCATCGCAGGGCGTATTTTTGTTGCAGCAGGAATCGTTCACTCACGAACTCGATACTAAAGAGTCTGTTCTCGCTGTTTGAGCGACGTTGTTCATGTTGCGCGCATCGCAGGGTGTATTTTTGTTGCAGTTGGAATCATTCGCTCACGAACTCGATACTAAAGAGTCTGTTCTCGCTGTTTGAGCGACGTTGTTCATGTTGCGCGCATCGCAGGGTGTATTTTTGTTGCAATTGGAATCGTTCACTTACGAACTCGATACTAAAGAGTCCGTTCTCGCTGTTTGAGCGACGTTGTTCATGTTGCGCGCATCGCAGGGTGTATTTTTGTTGCAGCAGGAATCGTTCGCTCACGAACTCGATGCTAAAGAGTCTGTTCTCGCTGTTTGAGCGACGTTGTTCATGTTGCGCGCATCGCAGGGTGTATTTTTGTTGCAGTTGGAATCGTTCGCTCACGAACTCGATACTAAAGAGTCTGTTCTCGCTGTTTGAGCGATGTTGTTTATGTTGCGGGCATCGCAGGGCGTATTTCTGTTGCATTTGAAATTGTTCACTCACGAACTCGATACTAAAGAGTCTGTTCTCGCTGTTAGTGCGACGCTGTTCTTGTTGCGCGAATCGCTGGGCATAATTTTCTTTTAGTTGAAATCGTTCGCTCACGAACTCGATAATAAAGAGTCTGTTCTCGCTGTTTGAGCGACGCTGTTCATGTTATGCATATTGCTGAGTGTATTTTTGTTGCATATGGACTCCTTCGCTCACGAACTCGATACTAAAGAAGCGGTTGTCGCTGTTTGCGCGACGCTGCTCATGTTGCGCTCATCGCTTGACGTATTTTTGTTGCAGTTGGACTCGTTCGCAAACGAGCTGGATACAAAAGTGGCGGTTGTCGCTGTTTGAGCGACGCTGTTCATGTTGCTCACATCGCTGGACGTATTTTTGTGGCAGATAGACTCATTCGCTCACGAACTCGATACTAAAGAGCTTGTTGTCGTTGTTTGAGCGACGCTGTTCATGTTGCGAGGGTCGCTCGGCGTATTTTTGTTGCGGTTGGGCTCGTTCGCTCACGACCTCGATACTAACGCGTCTGTTCTCGCTGTTAGAGCGACGCTGTTCACGTTGCGCGCATCGCTGCGCGTATTTCTGTTGCAGTTGGAATCGTTCGCTCACAAACTCGATACTAAAGAGTCTGTGCTCGCTGTTTGAGCGACGTGTTTCATGTTGCGCGCATCGCTGGGCAAAATTTTCTTTCAGTTGAAATCGTTCGCTCACGAACTCTATACTAAAGAGTCTGTTCTCGCTGTTTGAGCGACGCTGTTCATGTTGCGCGCATCGCAGGGCGTATTTTTGTTGCAGTTGGAATCGTTCACTCACGAACTCGATACTAAAGAGTCTGTTCTCGCTGTTTGAGCGACGCTGTTCTTGTTGCGCGCATCGCTGGGCGTATTTTTGTTGCAATTGGAATCGTTCACTCACGTACTCGATACTAAAGAGTGTGTTCTCGCTGTTTGAGCGACGCTGTTCATGTTGCGCGCATCGCATAGCGTATTTTTGTTGCAGCAGGAATCGTTCACTCACGAACTCGATAATAAAGTCTTTTCTCGCTGTTTGAGCGACGCTGTTCATGTTGCGCGCATCGCAGGGCGTATTTTGTTTTGCAGTTGGAATCGTTCGCTCACGAACTCGATACTAAAGAGTCCGTTCTCGCTGTTTGAGCGACGTTGTTCATGTTGCGCGCATCGCAGGGTGTATTTTTGTTGCAGCAGGAATCGTTCGCTCACGAACTCGATGCTAAAGAGTCTGTTCTCGCTGTTTGAGCGACGCTGTTCATGATGCGCGCATCGTAGGGCGTATTTTAGTTGCAGTTGGAATCGTTCACTCACGAACTCGATACTATAGAGACTGTTCTCGCTGTTTGAGCGACGCTTTTCATGTTGCTCTCATCGCTGAGCGTATTTTTTTTGCAGTTGGAATCGTTCGCTCACGAACTCGATACTAAAGAGTCTGTTCTCGCTGTTTGAGCGATGTTGTTCATGTTGCGCGCATCGCAGGGCGTATTTTTGTTGCATTTGAAATCGTTCACTCACGAACTCGATACTAAAGAGTCTGTTCTCGCTGTTTGAGCGACGCTGTTCATGTTATGCATATTGCTGAGTGTATTTTAGTTGCAGATGGACTCCTTCGCTCACGAACTCGATACTAAAGAAGCGGTTGTCGCTGTTTACGCGACGGTGTTCATATTGCGCTCATCGCTTGACGTATTTTTGTTGCACTTGGACTCGTTCGCAAACGAGCTGGATACAAAAGTGGCAGTTGTCGCTGTTTAAGCGACGCTGTTCATGTTGCTCACATCGCTGGACGTATTTTTGTGGCAGATAGACTCATTCGCTCACGAACTCGATACTAAAGAGCTTGTTGTCGCTGTTTGAGCGACGCTGTTCATGTTGCGCTCATCGCTGGACGTATTTCTGTTCCAGTTGGAATCGTTCCTTACAAACTCTATACTAAGGAGTGTACTCGTTGTTTGAGCGACGCTGTTCATGTTGCGAGTGACGCTGGCCGTATTTTTGTTGCAGATAGACTCATTCTCTCACGAACTCGATACTAAAGAGTCTGTTGTCGCTGTTTGAGCGTTGCTGTTCATGTTGCGCTCATCGCTGGACGTAATTCTGTTCCAGTTGGAATCGTTCCTTACAAACTCGATACTAAGGAGTGTACTCGTTGTTTGAGCGACGCTGTTCATGTTGCGAGTGTCGCTGGGCGTATTCTTGTTGCGGTTGGACTCGTTCGCTCACGACCTCGATACTAACGCGTCTGTTCTCGCTGTTAGAGCGACGCTGTTCACGTTGCGCGCATCGCTGGGCGTATTTTTGCTGCAGTTGGAATCGTTCGCTCACGAACTCGATACTAAAGAGTCTGTTCTCGCTGTTTGAGCGACGTTGTTCATGTTGCGCGCATCGCTGGGCATAATTTTCTTTCTGTTGAAATCGTTCGCTCACGAACTCTATACTAAAGAGTCTGTTCTCGCTGTTTGAGCGACGCTGTTCATGTTGCGCGCATCGCAGGGCGTATTTTTGTTGCGGTTGGAATCGTTCACTCACGAAATCGATACTAAAGAGTCTGTTCTCACTGTTTGAGCGACGCTGTTGATGTTGCTCACATCGCTGGCCGTATTTTTGTGGCAGATAGACTCATTCTCTCACGAACTCGATACTAAAGAGTCTGTTGTCGCTGTTTGAGCGATGGTGTTCATGTTACGCGCATCGCTGAGTGTATTTTTGCTGCAGATGGACCCCTTCGCTCACGAACTCGATACTAAAGAGGCGATTGTCGCTGATTGAGCGACGCTGTTCATGTTGCCCTCATCGCTTGACAGATTTTTGTTGTAGTTGGACTCGTTCGCTCACGAACTGTATACAAAAGGGGCGGTTGTCGCTGTTTGAGCGACGCTGTTCATGTTGCTCACATCGCTGGCCGTATTTTTGTTCCAGATAGACTCATTCTCTCACGAACTCAATACTAAAGAGTCTGTTGTCGCTGTTTGAGCGTTGCTGTTCATGTTACGCGCATCGCTGAGTGTATTTTTGCTGCAGATGAACTCCTTCGCTCACGAACTCGATACTAAAGAGGCGATTGTCGCTGTTTGAGCGACGCTGTTCATGTTGCCCTCATCGCTTGACGGACTTTTGTTGCAGTTGTATTCGTTCGCTCACGAACTGTATACAAAAGAGGCGGTTGTCGCTGTTTGAGCGACGCTGTTCATGTTGCTCACATCGCTGGCCGTATTTTTGTGGCAGATAGACTCATTCTCTCACGAACTCGATACTAAAGAGTCTGTTGTCGCTGTTTGAGCGATGGTGTTCATGTTACGCGCATCGCTGAGTGTGTTTTTGCTGCAGATGGACTCTTTCCCTCACGAACTCGATAGTAAAGAGGCGATTGTCGCTGTTTCAGCGACGCTGTTCATGTTGCGCTCATCGCTTGACGTATTTTTGTTGCAGTTGGACTAGTTCACTCACGAACTGTATACAAAAGAGGCGGTTGCCACTGTTTGAGCGACGCTGTTCATGTTGCTCACATCGCTGGCCGTATTTTTGTGGCAGATAGACTCATTCTCTCACGAACTCAATAATAAAGAGTCTGTTGTCGCTGTTTGAGCGATGCTGTTCATGTTACGCGCATCGCTGAGTGTATTTTCGCTGCAGATGGACTCCTTCGCTCACGAACTCGATACTGAAGAGGCGAGTGTCGCTGATTGAGCGACGCTGTTCATGTTGCCCTCATCGCTTGACGGATTTTTGTTGCAGTTGGACTCGTTCGCTCACGAGCTGGATACAAAAGAGGCAGTTGTCGCTGTTTAAGCGACGCTGTTTATGTTGCTCACATCACTGGACATATTTTTGTGGCAGATAGCTCATTCTCTCACGAACTCGATACTAAAGAGTCTGTTGTCGCTGTTTGAGCGATGCTGTTCATGTTACGCGCATCGCTGAGTGTATTTTTGCTGCAGATGGACTCCTTCGCTCACGAACTCGATACTAAAGAGGCGATTGTCGCTGTTTGAGTGACGCTGTTCATGTAGCCCTCATCGCTTGACGGATTTTGGTTGCAGTTGGACTCGTTCGCTCACGAACTGTATACAAAAGAGGCGGTTGTCGCTGTTTGAGCGACGCTGTTCATGTTGCTCACATCGCTGGCCGTAGTTTTGTGGCAAATAGACTCATTCTCTCACGAACTCGATACTAAAGAGCTTGTTGTCGCTGTTTGAGCGACGCTGTTCATGTTGCGCTCATCGCTGGACGTATTTCTGTTCCAGTTGGAATCGTTCCTTACAAACTCGATACTAAGGAGTGTACTCGTTGTTTGAGCTACGCTGTTCATGTTGCGAGTGTCGCTGGGCGTATTTTTGTTGCGGTTGGACTCGTTCGCTCACGACCTCGATACTAACGCGTCTGTTCTAGCTGTTAGAGCGACGCTGTTCACGTTGCGCGCATCGCTGCGCGTATTTCTGTTGCATTTGGAATCGTTCGCTCACAAACTCGATACTAAAGAGTCTGTGCTCGCTGTTTGAGCGACGTGTTTAATGTTGCGCGCATCGCTGGGCATAATTTTCTTTCAGCTGGAAACGTTCACTCACGAACTCGATACTGAAGAGTCTGTTCTCGCTGTTTGAGCGACGCTGTTCTTGTTGCTCGCATCGCTGGGCGTATTTTTGTTGCAATTGGAATCGTTCACTCACGTACTCGATACTAAAGAGTGTGTTCTCGCTGTTTGAGCGACGCTGTTCTTGTTGCTCGCATCGCTGGGCGTATTTTTGTTGCAATTGGAATCGTTCACTCACGTACTCGATACTAAAGAGTGTGTTCTCGCTGTTTGAGCGACGCTGTTCATGTTGCGCGCATCGCATAGCGTATTTTTGTTGCAGCAGGAATCGTTCACTCACGAACTCGATAATAAAGAGTCTTTTCTCGCTGTTTGAGCGACGCTGTTCATGTTGCGCGCATCGCAGGGCGCATTTTTTTTTGCAGTTGGAATCGTTCGCTCACGAACTCGGTACTAAAGAGTGTTCTCGCTGTTTGAGCGACGCTGTTCATGTTGCGCGCATCGTAGGGCGTATTTTAGTTGCAGTTGGAATCGTTCACTCACGAACTCGATACTAAAGAGACTGTTCTCGCTGTTTGAGCGACGCTTTTCATGTTGCTCTCATCGCTGAGCGTATTTGTGTTACAGTTGGAATCGTTCGCTCATGAACTCGTTGCTAAAGCGTCTGTTATCGCTGTTTGAGCGACGCTGTTCTTGTTGCGCGCTTCGCTGGGAGTATTTTTGTTGTAGTTGGAATCGTTCGCTCACGAACTCGATACTAAAGAGTCTGTTCTCACTGTTTGAGCGACGCTGTTCATGTTGCGCGCATCGCTGGGCGTATTTTTGCTGCAGTTGGAATCGTTCGCTCACGAACTCGATACTAAAGAGTCTGTTCTCGCTGTTTGAGCGACGTTGTTCATGTTGCGCGCATCGCTGGGCATAATTTTCTTTCAGTTGAAATCGTTCGCTCACGAACTCGATACTAAAGAGTCTGTTCTCGCTGTTTGAGCGATGTTGTTCATGTTGCGCGCATCGCAGGGCGTATTTTTGTTGCATTTGAAATCGTTCACTCACGAACTCGATACTAAAGAGTCTGTTCTCGCTGTTTGAGCGACGCTGTTCATGTTATGCATATTGCTGAGTGTATTTTAGTTGCAGATGGACTCCTTCGCTCACAAACTCGATACTAAAGAAGCGGTTGTCGCTGTTTGCGCGACGGTGTTCATTTTGCGCTCATCGCTTGACGTATTTTTGTTGCAGATGGACTCCTTCGCTCACGAACTCGATACTAAAGAAGCGGTTGTCGCTGTTTGCGCGACGCTGTTCATGTTGCGCTCATCGCTTGACGTATTTTTGTTGCAGTTGGACTCGTTCGCAAACGAGCTGGATACAAAAGTGGCGGTTGTCGCTGTTTGAGCGACGCTGTTCATGTTGCTCACATCGCTGGACGTATTTTTGTGGCAGATAGACTCATTCGCTCACGAACTCGATACTAAAGAGCTTGTTGTCGGTGTTTGAGCGACGCTGTTCATGTTGCGCTCATCGCTGGACGTATTTCTGTTCCAGTTGGAATCGTTCCTTACAAACTCGATACTAAGGAGTGTACTCGTTGTTTGAGCGACGCTGTTTATGTTGCGAGTGTCGCTGGGCGTATTTTTGTTGCGGTTGGACTCGTTCGCTCACGACCTCGATACTAACGCGTCTGTTCTCGCTGTTAGAGCGACGCTGTTCACGTTGCGCGCATCGCTGCGCGTATTTCTGTTGCAGTTGGAATCGTTCGCTCACAAACTCGATACTAAAGAGTCTGTGCTCGCTGTTTGAGCGACGTGTTTCATGTTGCGCGCATCGCTGGGCATAATTTTCTTTCAGTTGAAATCGTTCGCTCACGAACTCTATACTAAAGAGTCTGTTCTCGCTGTTTGAGCGACGCTGTTCTTGTTGCGCGCATCGCTGGGCGTATTTTTGTTGCAATTGGAATCGTTCACTCACGTACTCGATACTAAAGAGTGTGTTCTCGCTGTTTGAGCGACGCTGTTCATGTTGCGCGCATCGCATAGCGTATTTTTGTTGCAGCAGGAATCGTTCACTCACGAACTCGATAATAAAGAGTCTTTTCTCGCTGTTTGAGCGACGCTGTTCATGTTGCGCGCATCGCAGGGCGTATTTTAGTTGCAGTTGGAATCGTTCACTCACGAACTCGATACTAAAGAGACTGTTCTCGCTGTTTGAGCGACGCTTTTCATGTTGCTCTCATCGCTGAGCGTATTTGTGTTACAGTTGGAATCGTTCGCTCATGAACTCGTTGCTAAAGCGTCTGTTATCGCTGTTTGAGCGACGCTGTTCTTGTTGCGCGCTTCGCTGGGAGTATTTTTGTTGTAGTTGGAATCGTTCGCTCACGAACTCGATACTAAAGAGTCTGTTCTCACTGTTTGAGCGACGCTGTTCATGTTGCGCGCATCGCTGGGCGTATTTTTGCTGCAGTTGGAATCGTTCGCTCACGAACTCGATACTAAAGAGTCTGTTCTCGCTGTTTGAGCGACGTTGTTCATGTTGCGCGCATCGCTGGTCATAATTTTCTTTCAGTTGAAATCGTTCGCTCACGAACTCGGTACTAAAGAGTCTGTTCTCGCTGTTTGAGCGATGTTGTTCATGTTGCGCGCATCGCAGGGCGTATTTTTGTTGCATTTGAAATCGTTCACTCACGAACTCGATACTAAAGAGTCTGTTCTCGCTGTTTGAGCGACGCTGTTCATGTTATGCATATTGCTGAGTGTATTTTAGTTGCAGATGGACTCCTTCGCTCACGAACTCGATACTAAAGAAGCGGTTGTCGCTGTTTGCGCGACGGTGTTCATATTGCGCTCATCGCTTGACGTATTTTTGTTGCAGTTGGACTCGTTCGCAAACGAGCTGGATACAAAAGTGGCGGTTGTCGCTGTTTGAGCGACGCTGTTCATGTTGCGCTCATCGCTGGACGTATTTCTGTTCCAGTTGGAATCGTTCCTTACAAACTCGATACTAAGGAGTGTACTCGTTGTTTGAGCGACGCTGTTCATGTTGCGAGTGTCGCTGGCCGTATTTTTGTTGCAGATAGACTCATTCTCTCACGAACTCGATACTAAAGAGTCTGTTGTCGCTGTTTGAGCGTTGCTGGTCATGTTGCGCTCATCGCTGGACGTATTTCTGTTCCAGTTGGAATCGTTCCTTACAAACTCGATACTAAGGAGTGTACTCGTTGTTTGAGCGACGCTGTTCATGTTGCGAGTGTCGCTGGGCGTATTCTTGTTGCGGTTGGACTCGTTCGCTCACGACCTCGATACTAACGCGTCTGTTCTCGCTGTTAGAGCGACGCTGTTCACGTTGCTCGCATCGCTGGGCGTATTTTTGCTGCAGTTGGAATCGTTCGCTCACGAACTCGATACTAAAGAGTCTGTTCTCGCTGTTTGAGCGACGTTGTTCATGTTGCGCGCATCGCTGGGCATAATTGTCTTTCAGTTGAAATCGTTCGCTCACGAACTCTGTACTAAAGAGTCTGTTCTCGCTGTTTGAGCGACGCTGTTCATGTTGCGCGCATCGCAGGGCGTTTTTTTGTTGCGGTTGGAATCGTTCACTCACGAAATCGATACTAAAGAGTCTGTTCTCACTGTTTGAGCGACGCTGTTCATGTTGCTCACATCGCTGAGTGTATTTTTGCTGCAGATAAACTCCTTCGCTCACGAACTCGATACTAAAGAGGCGATTGTCGCTGATTGAGCGACGCTGTTCATGTTGCCCTCATCGCTTGACGGATTTTTGTTGCAGTTGGACTCGTTCGCTCACGAGCTGGATACAAAAGAGGCGGTTGTCGCTGTTTGAGCGACGCTGTTCATGTTGCTCACATCGCTGGCCGTATTTTTGTTGCAGATAGACTCATTCTCTCACGAACTCGATACTAAAGAGTCTGTTGTCGCTGTTTGCGCGATGGTGTTCATGTTACGCGCATCGCTGAGTGTAGTTTTGCTGCAGATGGACTCCTTCGCTCACGAACTCGATAATAAAGAGGCGATTGTCGCTGTTTGAGCGACGCTGTTCATGTAGCCCTCATCGCTTGACGGATTTTGGTTGCAGTTGGACTCGTTCGCTCACGAACTGTATACAAAAGAGGCGGTTGTCGCTGTTTGAGCGACGCTGTTCATGTTGCACACATCGCTGGCCGTATTGTTGTGGCAGATAGACTCATTCTCTCACGAACTCGATACTAAAGAGCTTGTTGTCGCTGTTTGAGCGACGCTGTTCATGTTGCGCTCATCGCTGGACGTATTTCGGTTCCAGTTGGAATCGTTCCTTACAAACTCGATACTAAGGAGTGTACTCGTTGTTTGAGCGACGCTGTTAATGTTGCGAGTGTCGCTGGCCGTATTTTTGTTGCAGATAGACTCATTCTCTCACGAACTCGATACTAAAGAGTCTGTTGTCGCTGTTTGAGCATTGCTGTTCATGTTGCGCTCATCGCTGGACGTATTTCTGTTCCAGTTGGAATCGTTCCTTACAAACTCGATACTAAGGAGTGTACTCGTTGTTTGAGCGACGCTCTTCATGTTGCGAGTGTCGCTGGGCGTATTCTTGTTGCGGTTGGACTCGTTCGCTCACGACCTCGATACTAACGCGTCTGTTCTCGCTGTTAGAGCGACGCTGTTCACGTTGCGCGCATCGCTGGGCGTATTTTTGCTGCAGTTGGAATCGTTCGCTCACGAACTCGATACTAAAGAGTCTGTTCTCGCTGTTTGAGCGACGTTGTTCATGTTGCGCGCATCGCTGGGCATAATTTTCTTTCAGTTGAAATCGTTTGCTCACGAACTCTGTACTAAAGAGTCTGTTCTCACTGTTTGAGCGACGCTGTTCATGTTGCTCACATCGCTGGCCGTATTTTTGTGGCAGATAGACTCATTCTCTCACGAACTCGATACTAAAGAGTCTGTTGTCGCTGTTTGAGCGATGCAGTTCATGTTACGCGCATCGCTGAGTGTATTTTTGCTGCAGATGGGCTCCTTCGCTCACGAACTCGATACTAAAGAGGCGAGTGTCGCTGATTGAGCGACGCTGTTCATGTTGCCCTCATCGCTTGACGGATTTTTGTTGCAGTTGGACTCGTTCGCTCACGAGCTGGATACAAAAGAGGCAGTTGTCGCTGTTTAAGCGACGCTGTTTATGTTGCTCACATCTCTGGACATATTTTTGTGGCAGATAGGCTCATTCTCTCACGAACTCGATACTAAAGAGTCTGTTGTCGCTGTTTGAGCGATGCTGTTCATGTTACGCGCATCGCTGAGTGTATTTTTGCTGCAGATGGACTCCTTCGCTCACGAACTCGATACTAAAGAGGCGATTGTCGCTGTTTGAGCGACGCTGTTCATGTAGCCCTCATCGCTTGACGGATTTTGGTTGCAGTTGGACTCGTTCGCTCACGAACTGTATAAAAAAGAGGCGGTTGTCGCTGTTTGAGCGACGCTGTTCATGTTGCTCACATCGCTGGCCGTATTTTTGTGGCAGATAGACTCATTCTCTCACGAACTCGATACTAAAGAGTCTGTTGTCGCTGTTTGCGCGATGGTGTTCATGTTACGCGCATCGCTGAGTGTGTTTTTGCTGCAGATGGACTCTTTCCCTCACGAACTCGATAGTAAAGAGGCGATTGTCGCTGTTTCAGCGACGCTGTTCATGTTGCGCTCATCGCTTGACGTATTTTTGTTGCAGTTGGACTAGTTCGCTCACGAACTGTATACAAAAGAGGCGGTTGCCACTGTTTGAGCGACGCTGTTCATGTTGCTCACATCGCTGGCCGTATTTTTGTGGCAGATAGACTCATTCTCTCACGAACTCAATAATAAAGAGTCTGTTGTCGCTGTTCGAGCGATGCTGTTCATGTTACGCGCATCGCTGAGTGTATTTTCGCTGCAGATGGACTCCTTCGCTCACGAA
Organism: Amblyomma americanum; assembly: GCA_030143305.2. Taxonomy (NCBI): domain Eukaryota; kingdom Metazoa; phylum Arthropoda; class Arachnida; order Ixodida; family Ixodidae; genus Amblyomma; species Amblyomma americanum. The sequence goes on along the minus strand of JARKHS020011540.1, from coordinate 65,616 downwards.
CTCGATACTGAAGAGGCGAGTGTCGCTGATTGAGCGACGCTGTTCATGTTGCCCTCATCGCTTGACGGATTTTTGTTGCAGTTGGACTCGTTCGCTCACGAGCTGGATACAAAAGAGGCAGTTGTCGCTGTTTAAGCGACGCTGTTTATGTTGCTCACATCACTGGACATATTTTTGTGGCAGATAGCTCATTCTCTCACGAACTCGATACTAAAGAGTCTGTTGTCGCTGTTTGAGCGATGCTGTTCATGTTACGCGCATCGCTGAGTGTATTTTTGCTGCAGATGGACTCCTTCGCTCACGAACTCGATACTAAAGAGGCGATTGTCGCTGTTTGAGTGACGCTGTTCATGTAGCCCTCATCGCTTGACGGATTTTGGTTGCAGTTGGACTCGTTCGCTCACGAACTGTATACAAAAGAGGCGGTTGTCGCTGTTTGAGCGACGCTGTTCATGTTGCTCACATCGCTGGCCGTAGTTTTGTGGCAAATAGACTCATTCTCTCACGAACTCGATACTAAAGAGCTTGTTGTCGCTGTTTGAGCGACGCTGTTCATGTTGCGCTCATCGCTGGACGTATTTCTGTTCCAGTTGGAATCGTTCCTTACAAACTCGATACTAAGGAGTGTACTCGTTGTTTGAGCTACGCTGTTCATGTTGCGAGTGTCGCTGGGCGTATTTTTGTTGCGGTTGGACTCGTTCGCTCACGACCTCGATACTAACGCGTCTGTTCTAGCTGTTAGAGCGACGCTGTTCACGTTGCGCGCATCGCTGCGCGTATTTCTGTTGCATTTGGAATCGTTCGCTCACAAACTCGATACTAAAGAGTCTGTGCTCGCTGTTTGAGCGACGTGTTTAATGTTGCGCGCATCGCTGGGCATAATTTTCTTTCAGCTGGAAACGTTCACTCACGAACTCGATACTGAAGAGTCTGTTCTCGCTGTTTGAGCGACGCTGTTCTTGTTGCTCGCATCGCTGGGCGTATTTTTGTTGCAATTGGAATCGTTCACTCACGTACTCGATACTAAAGAGTGTGTTCTCGCTGTTTGAGCGACGCTGTTCATGTTGCGCGCATCGCATAGCGTATTTTTGTTGCAGCAGGAATCGTTCACTCACGAACTCGATAATAAAGAGTCTTTTCTCGCTGTTTGAGCGACGCTGTTCATGTTGCGCGCATCGCAGGGCGCATTTTTTTTTGCAGTTGGAATCGTTCGCTCACGAACTCGGTACTAAAGAGTGTTCTCGCTGTTTGAGCGACGCTGTTCATGTTGCGCGCATCGTAGGGCGTATTTTAGTTGCAGTTGGAATCGTTCACTCACGAACTCGATACTAAAGAGACTGTTCTCGCTGTTTGAGCGACGCTTTTCATGTTGCTCTCATCGCTGAGCGTATTTGTGTTACAGTTGGAATCGTTCGCTCATGAACTCGTTGCTAAAGCGTCTGTTATCGCTGTTTGAGCGACGCTGTTCTTGTTGCGCGCTTCGCTGGGAGTATTTTTGTTGTAGTTGGAATCGTTCGCTCACGAACTCGATACTAAAGAGTCTGTTCTCGCTGTTTGAGCGACGTTGTTCATGTTGCGCGCATCGCTGGGCATAATTTTCTTTCAGTTGAAATCGTTCGCTCACGAACTCGATACTAAAGAGTCTGTTCTCGCTGTTTGAGCGATGTTGTTCATGTTGCGCGCATCGCAGGGCGTATTTTTGTTGCATTTGAAATCGTTCACTCACGAACTCGATACTAAAGAGTCTGTTCTCGCTGTTTGAGCGACGCTGTTCATGTTATGCATATTGCTGAGTGTATTTTAGTTGCAGATGGACTCCTTCGCTCACAAACTCGATACTAAAGAAGCGGTTGTCGCTGTTTGCGCGACGGTGTTCATTTTGCGCTCATCGCTTGACGTATTTTTGTTGCAGATGGACTCCTTCGCTCACGAACTCGATACTAAAGAAGCGGTTGTCGCTGTTTGCGCGACGCTGTTCATGTTGCGCTCATCGCTTGACGTATTTTTGTTGCAGTTGGACTCGTTCGCAAACGAGCTGGATACAAAAGTGGCGGTTGTCGCTGTTTGAGCGACGCTGTTCATGTTGCTCACATCGCTGGACGTATTTTTGTGGCAGATAGACTCATTCGCTCACGAACTCGATACTAAAGAGCTTGTTGTCGGTGTTTGAGCGACGCTGTTCATGTTGCGCTCATCGCTGGACGTATTTCTGTTCCAGTTGGAATCGTTCCTTACAAACTCGATACTAAGGAGTGTACTCGTTGTTTGAGCGACGCTGTTTATGTTGCGAGTGTCGCTGGGCGTATTTTTGTTGCGGTTGGACTCGTTCGCTCACGACCTCGATACTAACGCGTCTGTTCTCGCTGTTAGAGCGACGCTGTTCACGTTGCGCGCATCGCTGCGCGTATTTCTGTTGCAGTTGGAATCGTTCGCTCACAAACTCGATACTAAAGAGTCTGTGCTCGCTGTTTGAGCGACGTGTTTCATGTTGCGCGCATCGCTGGGCATAATTTTCTTTCAGTTGAAATCGTTCGCTCACGAACTCTATACTAAAGAGTCTGTTCTCGCTGTTTGAGCGACGCTGTTCTTGTTGCGCGCATCGCTGGGCGTATTTTTGTTGCAATTGGAATCGTTCACTCACGTACTCGATACTAAAGAGTGTGTTCTCGCTGTTTGAGCGACGCTGTTCATGTTGCGCGCATCGCATAGCGTATTTTTGTTGCAGCAGGAATCGTTCACTCACGAACTCGATAATAAAGTCTTTTCTCGCTGTTTGAGCGACGCTGTTCATGTTGCGCGCATCGCAGGGCGTATTTTTTTTTGCAGTTGAAATCGTTCGCTCACGAACTCGGTACTAAAGAGTGTTCTCGCTGTTTGAGCGACGCTGTTCATGTTGCGCGCATCGTAGGGCGTATTTTAGTTGCAGTTGGAATCGTTCACTCACGAACTCGATACTAAAGAGACTGTTCTCGCTGTTTGAGCGACGCTTTTCATGTTGCTCTCATCGCTGAGCGTATTTGTGTTACAGTTGGAATCGTTCGCTCATGAACTCGTTGCTAAAGCGTCTGTTATCGCTGTTTGAGCGACGCTGTTCTTGTTGCGCGCTTCGCTGGGAGTATTTTTGTTGTAGTTGGAATCGTTCGCTCACGAACTCGATACTAAAGAGTCTGTTCTCACTGTTTGAGCGACGCTGTTCATGTTGCGCGCATCGCTGGGCGTATTTTTGCTGCAGTTGGAATCGTTCGCTCACGAACTCGATACTAAAGAGTCTGTTCTCGCTGTTTGAGCGACGCTGTTCACGTTGCGCGCATTGCTGAGCGTATTTTTGTTGCAGTTGGAATCGTTCGCACACCAAGTCGATACTAAAGAGTCTGTTCTCGCTGTTTGAGCGACGTTGTTCATGTTGCGCGCATCGCTGGGCATAATGTTCTTTCAGTTGAAATCGTTCGCTCACGAACTCTATACTAAAGAGTCTGTTCTCGCTGTTTGAGCGACGCTGTTCATGTTACGCGCATCGCTGAGTGTATTTTTGCTGCAGATGGACTCCTTCGCTCACGAACTCGATACTAAAGAGGCGATTGTCGCTGTTTGAGCGACGCTGTTCATGTTGCGCGCATCGCATGGCGTATTTTTGTTGCAGCAGGAATCGTTCACTCACGTACTCGATAATAAAGAGTCTTTTCTCGCTGTTTGAGCGACGCTGTTCATGTTGCGCGCATCGCAGGGCGTATTTTTTTTGCAGTTGGAATCGTTCGCTCAAGAACTCGATACTAAAGAGTCTGTTCTCACTGTTTGAGCGACGCTGTTCATGTTGCGCGCATAGCTGGGCGTATTTTTTTGCAGTTGGAATCGTTCGCTCACGAACTCGATACTAAAGAGTCTGTTCTCGCTGTTTGAGCGATGTTGTTCATGTTGCTCGCATCGCAGGGCGTATTTTTGCTGCATTTGAAATCGTTCACTCACGAACTCGATACTAAAGAGTCTGTTCTCGCTGTTTGAGCGACGCTGTTCATGTTATGCATATTGCTCAGGGTATTTTAGTTGCAGATGGACTCCTTCGCTCACGAACTCGATACTAAAGAAGCGGTTGTCGCTGTTTACGCGACGGTGTTCATATTGCGCTCATCGCTTGACGTATTTTTGTTGCACTTGGACTCGTTCGCAAACGAGCTGGATACAAAAGTGGCAGTTGTCGCTGTTTGAGCGACGTTGTTCATGTTGCGCGCATCGCAGGTTGTATTTTTGTTGCAGTTGGAATCGTTCGCTCACGAACTCAATACTAAAGAGTCTGTTCTCGCTGTTTGAGCGACGTTGTTCATGTTGCGCGCATCGCAGGGCGTATTTTTGTTGCAGCAGGAATCGTTCACTCACGAACTCGATACTAAAGAGTCTGTTCTCGCTGTTTGAGCGACGTTGTTCATGTTGCGCGCATCGCAGGGTGTATTTTTGTTGCAGTTGGAATCATTCGCTCACGAACTCGATACTAAAGAGTCTGTTCTCGCTGTTTGAGCGACGTTGTTCATGTTGCGCGCATCGCAGGGTGTATTTTTGTTGCAATTGGAATCGTTCACTTACGAACTCGATACTAAAGAGTCCGTTCTCGCTGTTTGAGCGACGTTGTTCATGTTGCGCGCATCGCAGGGTGTATTTTTGTTGCAGCAGGAATCGTTCGCTCACGAACTCGATGCTAAAGAGTCTGTTCTCGCTGTTTGAGCGACGTTGTTCATGTTGCGCGCATCGCAGGGTGTATTTTTGTTGCAGTTGGAATCGTTCGCTCACGAACTCGATACTAAAGAGTCTGTTCTCGCTGTTTGAGCGATGTTGTTTATGTTGCGGGCATCGCAGGGCGTATTTCTGTTGCATTTGAAATTGTTCACTCACGAACTCGATACTAAAGAGTCTGTTCTCGCTGTTAGTGCGACGCTGTTCTTGTTGCGCGAATCGCTGGGCATAATTTTCTTTTAGTTGAAATCGTTCGCTCACGAACTCGATAATAAAGAGTCTGTTCTCGCTGTTTGAGCGACGCTGTTCATGTTATGCATATTGCTGAGTGTATTTTTGTTGCATATGGACTCCTTCGCTCACGAACTCGATACTAAAGAAGCGGTTGTCGCTGTTTGAGCGACGCTGTTCATGTTGCTCACATCGCTGGCCGTATTTTTGTTCCAGATAGACTCATTCTCTCACGAACTCAATACTAAAGAGTCTGTTGTCGCTGTTTGAGCGTTGCTGTTCATGTTACGCGCATCGCTGAGTGTATTTTTGCTGCAGATGAACTCCTTCGCTCACGAACTCGATACTAAAGAGGCGATTGTCGCTGTTTGAGCGACGCTGTTCATGTTGCCCTCATCGCTTGACGGACTTTTGTTGCAGTTGTATTCGTTCGCTCACGAACTGTATACAAAAGAGGCGGTTGTCGCTGTTTGAGCGACGCTGTTCATGTTGCTCACATCGCTGGCCGTATTTTTGTGGCAGATAGACTCATTCTCTCACGAACTCGATACTAAAGAGTCTGTTGTCGCTGTTTGAGCGATGGTGTTCATGTTACGCGCATCGCTGAGTGTGTTTTTGCTGCAGATGGACTCTTTCCCTCACGAACTCGATAGTAAAGAGGCGATTGTCGCTGTTTCAGCGACGCTGTTCATGTTGCGCTCATCGCTTGACGTATTTTTGTTGCAGTTGGACTAGTTCACTCACGAACTGTATACAAAAGAGGCGGTTGCCACTGTTTGAGCGACGCTGTTCATGTTGCTCACATCGCTGGCCGTATTTTTGTGGCAGATAGACTCATTCTCTCACGAACTCAATAATAAAGAGTCTGTTGTCGCTGTTTGAGCGATGCTGTTCATGTTACGCGCATCGCTGAGTGTATTTTCGCTGCAGATGGACTCCTTCGCTCACGAACTCGATACTGAAGAGGCGAGTGTCGCTGATTGAGCGACGCTGTTCATGTTGCCCTCATCGCTTGACGGATTTTTGTTGCAGTTGGACTCGTTCGCTCACGAGCTGGATACAAAAGAGGCAGTTGTCGCTGTTTAAGCGACGCTGTTTATGTTGCTCACATCACTGGACATATTTTTGTGGCAGATAGCTCATTCTCTCACGAACTCGATACTAAAGAGTCTGTTGTCGCTGTTTGAGCGATGCTGTTCATGTTACGCGCATCGCTGAGTGTATTTTTGCTGCAGATGGACTCCTTCGCTCACGAACTCGATACTAAAGAGGCGATTGTCGCTGTTTGAGTGACGCTGTTCATGTAGCCCTCATCGCTTGACGGATTTTGGTTGCAGTTGGACTCGTTCGCTCACGAACTGTATACAAAAGAGGCGGTTGTCGCTGTTTGAGCGACGCTGTTCATGTTGCTCACATCGCTGGCCGTAGTTTTGTGGCAAATAGACTCATTCTCTCACGAACTCGATACTAAAGAGCTTGTTGTCGCTGTTTGAGCGACGCTGTTCATGTTGCGCTCATCGCTGGACGTATTTCTGTTCCAGTTGGAATCGTTCCTTACAAACTCGATACTAAGGAGTGTACTCGTTGTTTGAGCTACGCTGTTCATGTTGCGAGTGTCGCTGGGCGTATTTTTGTTGCGGTTGGACTCGTTCGCTCACGACCTCGATACTAACGCGTCTGTTCTAGCTGTTAGAGCGACGCTGTTCACGTTGCGCGCATCGCTGCGCGTATTTCTGTTGCATTTGGAATCGTTCGCTCACAAACTCGATACTAAAGAGTCTGTGCTCGCTGTTTGAGCGACGTGTTTAATGTTGCGCGCATCGCTGGGCATAATTTTCTTTCAGCTGGAAACGTTCACTCACGAACTCGATACTGAAGAGTCTGTTCTCGCTGTTTGAGCGACGCTGTTCTTGTTGCTCGCATCGCTGGGCGTATTTTTGTTGCAATTGGAATCGTTCACTCACGTACTCGATACTAAAGAGTGTGTTCTCGCTGTTTGAGCGACGCTGTTCATGTTGCGCGCATCGCATAGCGTATTTTTGTTGCAGCAGGAATCGTTCACTCACGAACTCGATAATAAAGAGTCTTTTCTCGCTGTTTGAGCGACGCTGTTCATGTTGCGCGCATCGCAGGGCGCATTTTTTTTTGCAGTTGGAATCGTTCGCTCACGAACTCGGTACTAAAGAGTGTTCTCGCTGTTTGAGCGACGCTGTTCATGTTGCGCGCATCGTAGGGCGTATTTTAGTTGCAGTTGGAATCGTTCACTCACGAACTCGATACTAAAGAGACTGTTCTCGCTGTTTGAGCGACGCTTTTCATGTTGCTCTCATCGCTGAGCGTATTTGTGTTACAGTTGGAATCGTTCGCTCATGAACTCGTTGCTAAAGCGTCTGTTATCGCTGTTTGAGCGACGCTGTTCTTGTTGCGCGCTTCGCTGGGAGTATTTTTGTTGTAGTTGGAATCGTTCGCTCACGAACTCGATACTAAAGAGTCTGTTCTCACTGTTTGAGCGACGCTGTTCATGTTGCGCGCATCGCTGGGCGTATTTTTGCTGCAGTTGGAATCGTTCGCTCACGAACTCGATACTAAAGAGTCTGTTCTCGCTGTTTGAGCGACGTTGTTCATGTTGCGCGCATCGCTGGGCATAATTTTCTTTCAGTTGAAATCGTTCGCTCACGAACTCGATACTAAAGAGTCTGTTCTCGCTGTTTGAGCGATGTTGTTCATGTTGCGCGCATCGCAGGGCGTATTTTTGTTGCATTTGAAATCGTTCACTCACGAACTCGATACTAAAGAGTCTGTTCTCGCTGTTTGAGCGACGCTGTTCATGTTATGCATATTGCTGAGTGTATTTTAGTTGCAGATGGACTCCTTCGCTCACAAACTCGATACTAAAGAAGCGGTTGTCGCTGTTTGCGCGACGGTGTTCATTTTGCGCTCATCGCTTGACGTATTTTTGTTGCAGATGGACTCCTTCGCTCACGAACTCGATACTAAAGAAGCGGTTGTCGCTGTTTGCGCGACGCTGTTCATGTTGCGCTCATCGCTTGACGTATTTTTGTTGCAGTTGGACTCGTTCGCAAACGAGCTGGATACAAAAGTGGCGGTTGTCGCTGTTTGAGCGACGCTGTTCATGTTGCTCACATCGCTGGACGTATTTTTGTGGCAGATAGACTCATTCGCTCACGAACTCGATACTAAAGAGCTTGTTGTCGGTGTTTGAGCGACGCTGTTCATGTTGCGCTCATCGCTGGACGTATTTCTGTTCCAGTTGGAATCGTTCCTTACAAACTCGATACTAAGGAGTGTACTCGTTGTTTGAGCGACGCTGTTTATGTTGCGAGTGTCGCTGGGCGTATTTTTGTTGCGGTTGGACTCGTTCGCTCACGACCTCGATACTAACGCGTCTGTTCTCGCTGTTAGAGCGACGCTGTTCACGTTGCGCGCATCGCTGCGCGTATTTCTGTTGCAGTTGGAATCGTTCGCTCACAAACTCGATACTAAAGAGTCTGTGCTCGCTGTTTGAGCGACGTGTTTCATGTTGCGCGCATCGCTGGGCATAATTTTCTTTCAGTTGAAATCGTTCGCTCACGAACTCTATACTAAAGAGTCTGTTCTCGCTGTTTGAGCGACGCTGTTCTTGTTGCGCGCATCGCTGGGCGTATTTTTGTTGCAATTGGAATCGTTCACTCACGTACTCGATACTAAAGAGTGTGTTCTCGCTGTTTGAGCGACGCTGTTCATGTTGCGCGCATCGCATAGCGTATTTTTGTTGCAGCAGGAATCGTTCACTCACGAACTCGATAATAAAGAGTCTTTTCTCGCTGTTTGAGCGACGCTGTTCATGTTGCGCGCATCGCAGGGCGTATTTTAGTTGCAGTTGGAATCGTTCACTCACGAACTCGATACTAAAGAGACTGTTCTCGCTGTTTGAGCGACGCTTTTCATGTTGCTCTCATCGCTGAGCGTATTTGTGTTACAGTTGGAATCGTTCGCTCATGAACTCGTTGCTAAAGCGTCTGTTATCGCTGTTTGAGCGACGCTGTTCTTGTTGCGCGCTTCGCTGGGAGTATTTTTGTTGTAGTTGGAATCGTTCGCTCACGAACTCGATACTAAAGAGTCTGTTCTCACTGTTTGAGCGACGCTGTTCATGTTGCGCGCATCGCTGGGCGTATTTTTGCTGCAGTTGGAATCGTTCGCTCACGAACTCGATACTAAAGAGTCTGTTCTCGCTGTTTGAGCGACGTTGTTCATGTTGCGCGCATCGCTGGTCATAATTTTCTTTCAGTTGAAATCGTTCGCTCACGAACTCGGTACTAAAGAGTCTGTTCTCGCTGTTTGAGCGATGTTGTTCATGTTGCGCGCATCGCAGGGCGTATTTTTGTTGCATTTGAAATCGTTCACTCACGAACTCGATACTAAAGAGTCTGTTCTCGCTGTTTGAGCGACGCTGTTCATGTTATGCATATTGCTGAGTGTATTTTAGTTGCAGATGGACTCCTTCGCTCACGAACTCGATACTAAAGAAGCGGTTGTCGCTGTTTGCGCGACGGTGTTCATATTGCGCTCATCGCTTGACGTATTTTTGTTGCAGTTGGACTCGTTCGCAAACGAGCTGGATACAAAAGTGGCGGTTGTCGCTGTTTGAGCGACGCTGTTCATGTTGCGCTCATCGCTGGACGTATTTCTGTTCCAGTTGGAATCGTTCCTTACAAACTCGATACTAAGGAGTGTACTCGTTGTTTGAGCGACGCTGTTCATGTTGCGAGTGTCGCTGGCCGTATTTTTGTTGCAGATAGACTCATTCTCTCACGAACTCGATACTAAAGAGTCTGTTGTCGCTGTTTGAGCGTTGCTGGTCATGTTGCGCTCATCGCTGGACGTATTTCTGTTCCAGTTGGAATCGTTCCTTACAAACTCGATACTAAGGAGTGTACTCGTTGTTTGAGCGACGCTGTTCATGTTGCGAGTGTCGCTGGGCGTATTCTTGTTGCGGTTGGACTCGTTCGCTCACGACCTCGATACTAACGCGTCTGTTCTCGCTGTTAGAGCGACGCTGTTCACGTTGCTCGCATCGCTGGGCGTATTTTTGCTGCAGTTGGAATCGTTCGCTCACGAACTCGATACTAAAGAGTCTGTTCTCGCTGTTTGAGCGACGTTGTTCATGTTGCGCGCATCGCTGGGCATAATTGTCTTTCAGTTGAAATCGTTCGCTCACGAACTCTGTACTAAAGAGTCTGTTCTCGCTGTTTGAGCGACGCTGTTCATGTTGCGCGCATCGCAGGGCGTTTTTTTGTTGCGGTTGGAATCGTTCACTCACGAAATCGATACTAAAGAGTCTGTTCTCACTGTTTGAGCGACGCTGTTCATGTTGCTCACATCGCTGAGTGTATTTTTGCTGCAGATAAACTCCTTCGCTCACGAACTCGATACTAAAGAGGCGATTGTCGCTGATTGAGCGACGCTGTTCATGTTGCCCTCATCGCTTGACGGATTTTTGTTGCAGTTGGACTCGTTCGCTCACGAGCTGGATACAAAAGAGGCGGTTGTCGCTGTTTGAGCGACGCTGTTCATGTTGCTCACATCGCTGGCCGTATTTTTGTTGCAGATAGACTCATTCTCTCACGAACTCGATACTAAAGAGTCTGTTGTCGCTGTTTGCGCGATGGTGTTCATGTTACGCGCATCGCTGAGTGTAGTTTTGCTGCAGATGGACTCCTTCGCTCACGAACTCGATAATAAAGAGGCGATTGTCGCTGTTTGAGCGACGCTGTTCATGTAGCCCTCATCGCTTGACGGATTTTGGTTGCAGTTGGACTCGTTCGCTCACGAACTGTATACAAAAGAGGCGGTTGTCGCTGTTTGAGCGACGCTGTTCATGTTGCACAGATCGCTGGCCGTATTGTTGTGGCAGATAGACTCATTCTCTCACGAACTCGATACTAAAGAGCTTGTTGTCGCTGTTTGAGCGACGCTGTTCATGTTGCGCTCATCGCTGGACGTATTTCGGTTCCAGTTGGAATCGTTCCTTACAAACTCGATACTAAGGAGTGTACTCGTTGTTTGAGCGACGCTGTTAATGTTGCGAGTGTCGCTGGCCGTATTTTTGTTGCAGATAGACTCATTCTCTCACGAACTCGATACTAAAGAGTCTGTTGTCGCTGTTTGAGCATTGCTGTTCATGTTGCGCTCATCGCTGGACGTATTTCTGTTCCAGTTGGAATCGTTCCTTACAAACTCGATACTAAGGAGTGTACTCGTTGTTTGAGCGACGCTCTTCATGTTGCGAGTGTCGCTGGGCGTATTCTTGTTGCGGTTGGACTCGTTCGCTCACGACCTCGATACTAACGCGTCTGTTCTCGCTGTTAGAGCGACGCTGTTCACGTTGCGCGCATCGCTGGGCGTATTTTTGCTGCAGTTGGAATCGTTCGCTCACGAACTCGATACTAAAGAGTCTGTTCTCGCTGTTTGAGCGACGTTGTTCATGTTGCGCGCATCGCTGGGCATAATTTTCTTTCAGTTGAAATCGTTCGCTCACGAACTCTATACTAAAGAGTCTGTTCTCGCTGTTTGAGCGACGCTGTTCATGTTGCGCGCATCGCAGGGCGTATTTTTGTTGCGGTTGGAATCGTTCACTCACGAAATCGATACTAAAGAGTCTGTTCTCACTGTTTGAGCGACGCTGTTCATGTTGCTCACATCGCTGGCCGTATTTTTGTGGCAGATAGACTCATTCTCTCACGAACTCGATACTAAAGAGTCTGTTGTCGCTGTTTGAGCGATGCAGTTCATGTTACGCGCATCGCTGAGTGTATTTTTGCTGCAGATGGGCTCCTTCGCTCACGAACTCGATACTAAAGAGGCGAGTGTCGCTGATTGAGCGACGCTGTTCATGTTGCCCTCATCGCTTGACGGATTTTTGTTGCAGTTGGACTCGTTCGCTCACGAGCTGGATACAAAAGAGGCAGTTGTCGCTGTTTAAGCGACGCTGTTTATGTTGCTCACATCTCTGGACATATTTTTGTGGCAGATAGGCTCATTCTCTCACGAACTCGATACTAAAGAGTCTGTTGTCGCTGTTTGAGCGATGCTGTTCATGTTACGCGCATCGCTGAGTGTATTTTTGCTGCAGATGGACTCCTTCGCTCACGAACTCGATACTAAAGAGGCGATTGTCGCTGTTTGAGCGACGCTGTTCATGTAGCCCTCATCGCTTGACGGATTTTGGTTGCAGTTGGACTCGTTCGCTCACGAACTGTATAAAAAAGAGGCGGTTGTCGCTGTTTGAGCGACGCTGTTCATGTTGCTCACATCGCTGGCCGTATTTTTGTGGCAGATAGACTCATTCTCTCACGAACTCGATACTAAAGAGTCTGTTGTCGCTGTTTGCGCGATGGTGTTCATGTTACGCGCATCGCTGAGTGTAGTTTTGCTGCAGATGGACTCCTTCGCTCACGAACTCGATACTAAAGAGGCGATTGTCGCTGATTGAGCGACGCTGTTCATGTTGCCCTCATCGCTTGACAGATTTTTGTTGCAGTTGGACTCGCTCGCTCACGAGCTGGATACAAAAGAGGCGGTTGTCGCTGTTTGAGCGACGCTGTTCATGTTGCTCACATCGCTGGCCGTATTTTTGTGGCAGATAGACTCATTCTCTCACGAACTCGATACTAAAGAGTCTGTTGTCGCTGTTTACGCGATGGTGTTCATGTTACGCGCATCGCTGAGTGTAGTTTTGCTGCAGATGGACTCCTTCGCTCACGAACTCGATAATAAAGAGGCGATTGTCACTGATTGAGCGACGCTGTTCATGTTGCCCTCATCGCTTGACAGATTTTTGTTGCAGTTGGACTCGCTCGCTCACGAGCTGGATACAAAAGAGGCAGTTGTCGCTGTTTAAGCGACGCTGTTTATGTTGCTCACATCACTGGACATATTTTTGTGGCAGATAGGCTCATTCTCTCACGAACTCGATACTAAAGAGTCTGTTGTCGCTGTTTGCGCGATGGTGTTCATGTTACGCGCATCGCTGAGTGTAGTTTTGCTGCAGATGGACTCCTTCGCTCACGAACTCGATAATAAAGAGGCGATTGTTACTGATTGAGCGACGCTGTTCATGTTGCCCTCGTCGCTTGACAGATTTTTGTTGCAGTTGGACTCGTTCGCTCACGAGCTGGATACAAAAGAGGCAGTTGTCGCTGTTTAAGCGACGCTGTTTATGTTGCTCACATCACTGGACATATTTTTGTGGCAGATAGGCTCATTCTCTCACGAACTCGATACTAAAGAGTCTGTTGTCGCTGTTTGAGCGATGCTGTTCATGTTACGCGCATCGCTGAGTGTATTTTTGCTGCAGATGGACTCCTTCGCTCACGAACTCGATACTAAAGAGGCGATTGTCGCTGATTGAGCGACGCTGTTCATGTTGCCCTCATCGCTTGACAGATTTTTGTTGCAGTTGGACTCGCTCGCTCACGAGCTGGATACAAAAGAGGCGGTTGCCACTGTTTGAGCGACGCTGTTCATGTTGCTCACATCGCTGGCCGTATTTTTGTGGCAGATCGACTCATTCTCTCACGAACTCAATAATAAAGCGTCTGTTGTCGCTGTTTGAGCGATGCTGTTCATGTTACGCGCATCGCTGAGTGTATTTTCGCTGCAGATGGACTCCTTCGCTCACGAACTCGATATTGAAGAGGCGAGTGTCGCTGATTGAGCGACGCTGTTCATGTTGCCCTCATCGCTTGACGGATTTTTGTTGCAGTTGGACTCGTTCGCTCACGAGCTGGATACAAAAGAGGCAGTTGTCGCTGTTTGAGCGACGCTGTTTATGTTGCTCACATCACTGGACATATTTTGTGGCAGATAGGCTCATTCTCTCACGAACTCGATACTAAAGAGTCTGTTGTCGCTGTTTGAGCGATGCTGTTCATGTTACGCGCATCGCTGAGTGTATTTTTGCTGCAGATGGACTTCTTCGCTCACGAACTCGATACTGAAGAGGCGAGTGTCGCTGATTGAGCGACGCTGTTCATGTTGCCCTCATCGCTTGACGGATTTTTGTTGCAGTTGGACTCGTTCGCTCACGAGCTGGATACAAAAGAGGCAGTTGTCGCTGTTTAAGCGACGCTGTTTATGTTGCTCACATCACTGGACATATTTTTGTGGCAGATAGGCTCATTCTCTCACGAACTCGATACTAAAGAGTCTGTTGTCGCTGTTTGAGCGATGCTGTTCATGTTACGCGCATCGCTGAGTGTATTTTTGCTGCAGATGGACTCCTTCGCTCACGAACTCGATACTAAAGAGGCGATTGTCGCTGTTTGAGCGACGCTGTTCATGTAGCCCTCATCGCTTGACGGATTTTGGTTGCAGTTGGACTCGTTCGCTCACGAACTGTATATAAAAGAGGCGGTTGTCGCTGTTTGAGCGACGCTGTTCATGTTGCTCACATCGCTGGACGTATTTTTGTGGCAGATAGACTCATTTGCTCACGAACTCGATACTAAGGAGCTTGTTGTCGCTGTTTGAGCGACGCTGTTCATGTTGCGCGCATCGCTGGGCGTATTTTTGCTGCAGTTGGAATCGTTCGCTCACGAACTCGATACTAAAGAGTCTGTTCTCACTGTTTGAGCGACGTTGTTCATGTTGCGCGCATCGCTGGGCATAATTTTCTTTCAGTTGAAATCGTTCGCTCACGAACTCGATACTAAAGAGTCTGTTCTCGCTGTTTGAGCGACGCTGTTCATGTTATGCATATTGCTGAGTGTATTTTAGTTGCAGATGGACTCCTTCGCTCACGAACTCGATACTAAAGAAGCGGTTGTCGCTGATTTCGCGACGGTGTTCATATTGCGCTCATCGCTTGACGTATTTTTGTTGCAGTTGGACTTGTTCGCAAACGAGCTGGATACAAAAGTGGCGGTTGTCGCTGTTTGAGCGACGCTGTTCATGTTGCGCTCATCGCTGGACGTATTTCTGTTCCAGTTGGAATAGTTCCTTACAAACTCGATACTAAGGAGTGTACTCGTTGTTTGAGCGACGCTGTTCATGTTGCGAGTGTCGCTGGCCGTATTTTTGTTGCAGATAGACTCATTCTCTCAAGAACTCGATACTAAAGAGTCTGTTGTCGCTGCTTGAGCGTTGCTGGTCATGTTGCGCTCATCGCTGGACGTATTTCTGTTCCAGTTGGAATGGTTCCTTACAAACTCGATACTAAGGAGTGTACTCGTTGTTTGAGCGACGCTGTTCATGTTGCGAGTGTCGCTGGGCGTATTCTTGTTGCGGTTGGACTCGTTCGCTCACGACCTCGATACTAACGCGTCTGTTCTCGCTGTTAGAGCGACGCTGTTCACGTTGCGCGCATCGCTGGGCGTATTTTTGCTGCAGTTAGAATCGTTCGCTCACGAACTCGATACTAAAGAGTCTGTTCTCGCTGTTTGAGCGACGTTGTTCATGTTGCGCGCATCGCTGGGCATAATTTTCTTTCAGTTGAAATCGTTCGCTCACGAACTCTGTACTAAAGAGTCTGTTCTCGCTGTTTGAGCGACGCTGTTCATGTTGCGCGCATCGCAGGGCGTTTTTTTGTTGCGGTTGGAATCGTTCACTCACGAAATCGATACTAAAGAGTCTGTTCTCACTGTTTGAGCGACGCTGTTCATGTTGCTCACATCGCTGAGTGTATTTTTGCTGCAGATAAACTCCTTCGCTCACGAACTCGATACTAAAGAGGCGATTGTCGCTGATTGAGCGACGCTGTTCATGTTGCTCACATCGCTGGCCGTATTTTTGTGGCAGATAGACTCATTCTCTCACGAACTCGATACTAAAGAGTCTGTTGTCGCTGTTTGCGCGATGGTGTTCATGTTACGCGCATCGCTGAGTGTAGTTTTGCTGCAGATGGACTCCTTCGCTCACGAACTCGATACTAAAGAGGCGATTGTCACTGTTTTAGCGACGCTGTTCATGTTGCCCTCGTCGCTTGACAGATTTTTGTTGCAGTTGGACTCGTTCGCTCACGAACTGTATACAAAAGGGGCGGTTGTCGCTGTTTGAGCGACGCTGTTCATGTTGCTCACATCGCTGGCCGTATTTTTGTTGCAGATAGACTCATTCTCTCACGAACTCGATACTAAAGAGTCTGTTGTCGCTGTTTGAGCGATGCTGTTCATGTTACGCGCATCGCTGAGTGTATTTTTGCTGCAGATGGACTCCTTCGCTCACGAACTCGATACTAAAGAGGCGATTGTCGCTGTTTGAGCGACGCTGTTCATGTAGCCCTCATCGCTTGACGGATTTTGGTTGCAGTTGGACTCGTTCGCTCACGAACTGTATACAAAAGAGGCGGTTGTCGCTGTTTGAGCGACGCTGTTCATGTTGCACACATCGCTGGCCGTATTGTTGTGGCAGATAGACTCATTCTCTCACGAACTCGATACTAAAGAGCTTGTTGTCGCTGTTTGAGCGACGCTGTTCATGTTGCGCTCATCGCTGGACGTATTTCTGTTCCAGTTGGAATCGTTCCTTACAAACTCGATACTAAGGAGTGTACTCGTTGTTTGAGCGACGCTGTTCATGTTGCGAGTGTCGCTGGGCGTATTTTTGTTGCAGATAGACTCGTTCTCTCACGAACTCGATACTAAAGAGTCTGTTGTCGCTGTTTGAGCGACGCTGTTCATGTTGCGCTCATCGCTGGACGTATTTCTGTTGCAGTTGGAATCGTTCCTTACAAACTCGATACTAAGGAGTGTACTCGTTGTTTGAGCGACGCTGTTCATGTTGCGAGTGTCGCTGGGCGTATTCTTGTTGCGGTTGGACTCGTTCGCTCACGACCTCGATACTAACGCGTCTGTTCTCGCTGTTTGAGCGACGTTGTTCATGTTGCGCGCATCGCTGGGCATAATTTTCTTTCAGTTGAAATCGTTCGCTCACGAACTCTATACTAAAGAGTCTGTTCTCGCTGTTTGAGCGACGCTGTTCATGTTGCGCGCATCGCAGGGCGTATTTTTGTTGCGGTTGGAATCGTTCACTCACGAAATCGATACTAAAGAGTCTGTTCTCACTGTTTGAGCGACGCTGTTCATGTTGCTCACATCGCTGGCCGTATTTTTGTGGCAGATAGACTCATTCTCTCACGAACTCGATACTAAAGAGTCTGTTGTCGCTGTTTGAGCGATGCTGTTCATGTTACGCGCATCGCTGAGTGTATTTTTGCTGCAGATGGACTCCTTCGCTCACGAACTCGATACTAAAGAGGCGATTGTCGCTGATTGAGCGACGCTGTTCATGTTGCCCTCATCGCTTGACGGATTTTTGTTGCAGTTGGACTCGTTCGCTCACGAGCTGGATACAAAAGAGGCGGTTGTCGCTGTTTGAGCGACGCTGTTCATGTTGCTCACATCGCTGGCCGTATTTTTGTGGCAGATAGACTCATTCTCTCACGAACTCGATACTAAAGAGTCTGTTGTCGCTGTTTGCGCGATGGTGTTCATGTTACGCGCATCGCTGAGTGTAGTTTTGCTGCAGATGGACTCCTTCGCTCACGAACCCGATAATAAAGAGGCGATTGTCACTGTTTGAGCGACGCTGTTCATGTTGCCCTCGTCGCTTGACAGATTTTTGTTGCAGTTGGACTAGTTCGCTCACGAACTGTATACAAAAGAGGCGGTTGCCACTGTTTGAGCGACGCTGTTCATGTTGCTCACATCACTGGACATATTTTTGTGGCAGATAGGCTCATTCTCTCACGAACTCGATACTAAAGAGTCTGTTGTCGCTGTTTGAGCGATGCTGTTCATGTTACGCGCATCGCTGAGTGTATTTTTGCTGCAGATGGACTCCTTCGCTCACGAACTCTATACTAAAGAGGCGATGGTCGCTGTTTGAGCGAGGCTGTTCATGTAGCCCTCATCGCTTGACAGATTTTGGTTGCAGTTGGACTCGTTCGCTCACGAGCTGGATACAAAAGAGGCGGTTGTCGCTGTTTGAGCGACGCTGTTCATGTTGCTCACATCGCTGGCCGTATTTTTGTGGCAGATAGACTCATTCTCTCACGAACTCGATACTAAAGCGCTTGTTGTCGCTGTTTGACCGACGCTGTTCATGTTGCGCTCATCGCTGGACGTATTTCTGTTCCAGTTGGAATCGTTCCTTACAAACTCGATACTAAAGAGTGTACTCGTTGTTTGAGCGACGCTGTTCATGTTGCGAGTGTCGCTGGCCGTATTTTTGTTGCAGATAGACTCATTCTCTCACGAACTCGATACTAAAGAGTCTGTTGTCGCTGTTTGAGCGTTGATATTCATGTTGCGCTCATCGCTGGACGTATTTCTGTTCCAGTTGGAATCGTTCCTTACAAACTCGATACTAACGAGTGTACTCGTTGTTTGAGCGACGCTGTTCATGGTGCGAGTGTCGCTGGGTGTATTCTTGTTGCGGTTGGACTCGTTCGCTCACGACCTCGATACTAACGCGTCTGTTCTCGCTGTTAGAGCGACGCTGTTCACGTTGCGCGCATCGCTGGGAGTATTTTTGCTGCAGTTGGAATCGTTCGCTCACGAACTCGATACTAAAGAGTCTGTTCTCGCTGTTTGAGCGACGTTGTTCATGTTGCGCGCATCACTGGGCATAATTTTCTTTCAGTTGAAATCGTTCGCTCACGAACTCTATACTAAAGAGTCTGTTCTCGCTGTTTGAGCGACGCTTCTCACCTTGCGCGCATTGCTGAGCGTATTTTTGTGGCAGTTGGAATCGTTCGCTCAAGAAGTCGATACTAAAGAGTCTGTTCTCGCTGTTTGAGCGACGTTGTTCATGTTGCGCGCATCGCTGGGCATAATTTTCTTTCAGTTGAAATCGCTCGCTCACGAACTCTATACTAAAGAGTCTGTTCTCGCTGTTTGAGCGACGCTGTTCATGTTGCGCGCATCGCATACGTATTTTTGCTGCAGTTGGAATCGTTCACTCACGAAATCGATACTAAAGAGTCTGTTCTCACTGTTTGAGCGACGCTGTTCATGTTGCTCACATCGCTGGCCGTATTTTTGTGGCAGATAGACTCATTCTCTCACGAACTCGATACTAAAGAGTCTGTTGTCGCTGTTTGAGCGGTGCTGTTCATGTTACGCGCATCGCTGAGTGTATTTTTGCTGCAGATGGACTCAGATGGCTGCAGATGGACTTACGAACTCGATACTAAAGAGGCGATTGTCGCTGATTGAGCGACGCTGTTCATGTTGCCCTCATCGCTTGACGGATTTTTGTTGCAGTTGGACTCGTTCGCTCACGAGCTGGATACAAAAGAGGCAGTTGTCGCTGTTTAAGCGACGCTGTTTATGTTGCTCACATCACTGGACATATTTCTGTGGCAGATAGGCTCATTCTCTCACGAACTCGATACTAAAGAGTCTGTTGTCGCTGTTTGAGCGATGCTGTTCATGTTACGCGCATCGCTGAGTGTATTTTTGCTGCAGATGGACTCCTTCGCTCACGAACTCTATACTAAAGAGGCGATGGTCGCTGTTTGAGCGAGGCTGTTCATGTAGCCCTCATCGCTTGACAGATTTTGGTTGCAGTTGGACTCGTTCGCTCACGAACTGTATACAAAAGAGGCGGTTGTCGCTGTTTGAGCGACGCTGTTCATGTTGCTCACATCGCTGGCCGTATTTTTGTTGCAGATAGACTCATTCTCTCACGAACTCGATACTAAAGAGTCTGTTGTCGCTGTTTGAGCGTTGCTGTTGATGTTGCGCTCATCGCTGGACGTATTTCTGTTCCAGTTGGAATCGTTCCTTACAAACTCGATACTAAGGAGTGTACTCGTTGTTTGAGCGACGCTGTTCATGTTGCGAGTGTCGGTGGGCGTATTCTTGTTGCGGTTGGACTCGTTCGCTCACGACCTCGATACTAACGCGTCTGTTCTCGCTGTTAGAGCGACGCTGTTCACGTTGCGCGCATCGGTGGGCGTATTTTTGTTGCAGTTGGAATCGTTCGCTCACGAACTCGATACTAAAGAGTCTGTTCTCGCTGTTTGAGCGACGTTGTTCATGTTGCGCGCATCGCTGGGCATAATTTTCTTTCAGTTGAAATCGTTCGCTCTCGAACTCTATACTAAAGAGTCTGTTCTCGCTGTTTGAGCGACGCTGTTCACGTTGCGCGCATCGCAGGGCGTATTTTTTTCCAGTTGGAATCGTTCACTCACGAAATCGATACTAAAGAGTCTGTTCTCACTGTTTGAGCGACGCTGTTCATGTTGCTCACATCGCTGGCCGTATTTTTGTGGCAGATAGACTCATTATCTCACGAACTCGATACTAAAGAGTCTGTTGTCGCTGTTTGAGCGATGCTGTTCATGTTACGCGCATCGCTGAGTGTATTTTTGCTGCAGATGGACTCCTTCGCTCACGAACTCGATACTAAAGAGGCGATTGTTGATGATTGAGCGACGCTGTTCATGTTGCCCTCATCGCTTGACGGATTTTTGTTGCAGTTGGACTCGTTCGCTCACGAGCTGGATACAAAAGAGGCAGTTGTGGCTGTTTGAGCGATGCTGTTTATGTTGCTCACATCACTGGATATATTTTTGTGGCAGATGGGCTCATTCTCTCACGAACTCGATACTAAAGAGTCTGTTGTCGCTGTTTGAGCGATGCTGTTCATGTTACGCGCATCGCTGAGTGTATTTTTGCTGCAGATGGACTCCTTCGCTCACGAACTCGATACTAAAGAGGCGATTGTCGCTGTTTGAGCGACGCTGTTCATGTTGCCCTCGTCGCATGACAGATTTTTGTTGCAGTTGGACTCGTTCTCTCACGAACTGTATACAAAAGAGGCGGTTGTCGCTGTTTGAGCGACGCTGTTCATGTTGCTCACATCGCTGGCCGTATTTTTGTTGCAGATAGACTCATTCTCTCACGAACTCAATACTAAAGAGGCTGTTGTCGCTGTTTGAGCGTTGCTGTTCATGTTACGCGCATCGCTGAGTGTATTTTTGCTGCAGATGGACTCCTTCGCTCACGAACTCGATAATAAAGAGGCGATTGTCACTGTTTGAGCGACGCTGTTCATGTTGCCCTCGTCGCTTGACAGATTTTGGTTGCAGTTGGACTCGTTCGCTCACGAACTGTATACAAAAGAGGCGGTTGTCGCTGTTTGAGCGACGCTGTTCATGTTGCTCACATCGCTGGCCGTATTTTTGTGGCAGATAGACTCATTCTCTCACGAACTCGATACTAAAGCGCTTGTTGTCGCTGTTTGACCGACGCTGTTCGTGTTGCGCTCATCGCTGGACGTATTTCTGTTCCAGTTGGAATCGTTCCTTACAAACTCGATACTAAGGAGTGTACTCGTTGTTTGAGCGACGCTGTTCATGTTGCGAGTGTCGCTGGCCGTATTTTTGTTGCAGATAGACTCATTCTCTCACGAACTCGATACTAAAGAGTCTGTTGTCGCTGTTTGAGCGTTGCTATTCATGTTGCGCTCATCGCTGGACGTATTTCTGTTCCAGTTGGAATCGTTCCTTACAAACTCGATACTAACGAGTGTACTCCTTGTTTGAGCGACGCTGTTCATGTTGCGAGTGTCGCTGGGTGTATTCTTGTTGCGGTTGGACTCGTTCGCTCACGACCTCGATACTAACGCGTCTGTTCTCGCTGTTAGAGCGACGCTGTTCACGTTGCGCGCATCGCTGGGAGTATTTTTGCTGCAGTTGGAATCGTTCGCTCACGAACTCGATACTAAAGAGTCTGTTCTCGCTGTTTGAGCGACGTTGTTCATGTTGCGCGCATCGCTGGGCATAATTTTCTTTCAGTTGAAATCGTTCGCTCACGAACTCTATACTAAAGAGTCTGTTCTCGCTGTTTGAGCGACGCTGTTCATGTTGCGCGCATCGCATACGTATTTTTGCTGCAGTTGGAATCGTTCACTCACGAAATCGATACTAAAGAGTCTGTTCTCACTGTTTGAGCGACGCTGTTCATGTTGCTCACATCGCTGGCCGTATTTTTGTGGCAGATAGACTCATTCTCTCACGAACTCGATACTAAAGAGTCTGTTGTCGCTGTTTGAGTGGTGCTGTTCATGTTACGCGCATCGCTGAGTGTATTTTTGCTGCAGATGGACTTACGAACTCGATACTAAAGAGGCGATTGTCGCTGATTGAGCGACGCTGTTCATGTTGCCCTCATCGCTTGACGGATTTTTGTTGCAGTTGGACTCGTTCGCTCACGAGCTGGATACAAAAGAGGCAGTTGTCGCTGTTTAAGCGACGCTGTTTATGTTGCTCACATCACTGGACATATTTTTGTGGCAGATAGGCTCATTCTCTCACGAACTCGATACTAAAGAGTCTGTTGTCGCTGTTTGAGCGATGCTGTTCATGTTACGCGCATCGCTGAGTGTATTTTTGCTGCAGATGGACTCCTTCGCTCACGAACTCTATACTAAAGAGGCGATGGTCGCTGTTTGAGCGAGGCTGTTCATGTAGCCCTCATCGCTTGACAGATTTTGGTTGCAGTTGGACTCGTTCGCTCACGAACTGTATACAAAAGAGGCGGTTGTCGCTGTTTGAGCGACGCTGTTCATGTTGCTCACATCGCTGGCCGTATTTTTGTTGCAGATAGACTCATTCTCTCACGAACTCGATACTATAGAGCTTGTTGTCACTGTTTGAGCGACGCTGTTCATGTTGCGCTCATCGCTGGACGTATTTCTGTTCCAGTTGGAATCGTTCCTTACAAACTCGATACTAAGGAGTGTACTCGTTGTTTGAGCGACGCTGTTCATGTTGCGAGTGTCGGTGGGCGTATTCTTGTTGCGGTTGGACTCGTTCGCTCACGACCTCGATACTAACGCGTCTGTTCTCGCTGTTAGAGCGACGCTGTTCACGTTGCGCGCATCGGTGGGCGTATTTTTGTTGCAGTTGGAATCGTTCGCTCACGAACTCGATACTAAAGAGTCTGTTCTCGCTGTTTGAGCGACGTTGTTCATGTTGCGCGCATCGCTGGGCATAATTTTCTTTCAGTTGAAATCGTTCGCTCTCGAACTCTATACTAAAGAGTCTGTTCTCGCTGTTTGAGCGACGCTGTTCACGTTGCGCGCATCGCAGGGCGTATTTTTTTCCAGTTGGAATCGTTCACTCACGAACTCGATACTAAAGAGTCTGTTCTCGCTGTTTGAGTGACGCTGTTCTTGTTGCGCGCATCGCTGGGCGTAATTTTGTTGCAATTGGAATCGTTCACTCACGTACTCGATACTAAAGAGTGTGTTCTCGCTGTTTGAGCGACGCTGTTCATGTTGCGCGCATCGCATGGCGTATTTTTGTGGCAGCAGGAATCGTTCACTCACGTACTCGATAATAAAGAGTCTTTTCTCGCTGTTTGAGCGACGCTGTTCATGTTGCGCGCATCGCAGGGCGTATTTTTTTTGCAGTTGGAATCGTTCGCTCACGAACTCGATACTAAAGAGTGTTCTCGCTGTTTGAGCGACGCTGTTCATGTTGCGCGCATCGTAGGGCGTATTTTAGGTGCAGTTGGAATCGTTCACTCACGAACTCGATACTAAAGAGTCTATTCTCGCTGTTTGAGCGACGTTGTTCATGTTGCGCGCATCGCAGGGTGTGTTTTTGTTGCAGTTGGAATCGTTCGCTCACGAACTCGATACTAAAGAGTCTGTTCTCGCTGTTTGAGCGACGTTGTTCATGTTGCGCGCATCGCAGGGCGTATTTTTGTTGCAGCAGGAATCGTTCACTCACGAACTCGATACTAAAGAGTCTGTTCTCGCTGTTTGAGCGACGTTGTTCATGTTGCGCGCATCGCAGGGTGTATTTTTGTTGCAGTTGAAATCGTTCGCTCACGAACTCGATACTAAAGAGTCTGTTCTCGCTGTTTGAGCGACGTTGTTCATGTTGCGCGCATCGCAGGGTGTATTTTTGTTGCAATTGGAATCGTTCACTCACGAACTCGATACTAAAGAGTCCGTTCTCGCTGTTTGAGCGACGTTGTTCATGTTGCGCGCATCGCAGGGTGTATTTTTGTTGCAGCAGGAATCGTTCGCTCACGAACTCGATACTAAAGAGTCTGTTCTCGCAGTTTGAGCGACGCTGTTCTTGTTGCGCGCATCGCTGGGCATAATTTTCTTTCAGTTGAAATCGTTCGCTCACGAACTCGATAATAAAGAGTCTGTTCTCGCTGTTTGAGCGACGCTGTTCATGTTATGCATATTGCTGAGTGTATTTTAGTTGCAGATGGACTCCTTCGCTCACGAACTCGATACTAAAGAAGCGGTTGTCGCTGTTTGCGCGAAGCTGTTCATGTTGCGCTCATCGCTTGACGTATTTTTGTTGCAGTTGGACTCGTTCGCAAACGAGCTGGATACAAAAGTGGCGGTTGTCGCTGTTTGAGCGAAGCTGTTCATGTTGCTCACATCGCTGGACGTATTTTTGTGGCAGATAGACTCATTCGCTCACGAACTCGATTCTAAAGAGCTTGTTGTCGCTGTTTGAGCGACGCTGTTCATGTTGCGCTCATCGCTGGACGTATTTCTGTTCCAGTTGGAATCGTTCCTTACAAACTCGATACTAAGGAGTGTACTCGTTGTTTGAGCGACGCTGTTCATGTTGCGAGTGTCGCTGGGCGTATTTTTGTTGCGGTTGGACTCGTTCGCTCACGACCTCGATACTAACGCGTCTGTTCTCGCTGTTAGAGCGACGCTGTTCACGTTGCGCGCATCGCTGCGCGTATTTCTGTTGCAGTTGGAATCGTTCGCTCACGAACTCGATACTAAAGAGTCTGTTCTCGCTGTTTGAGCGACGTGTTTCATGTTGCGCGCATCGCTGGGCATAATTTTCTTTCAGTTGAAATCGTTCGCTCACGAACTCTATACTAAAGAGTCTGTTCTCGCTGTTTGAGC
Source organism: Amblyomma americanum (assembly GCA_030143305.2). Classification (NCBI taxonomy): domain Eukaryota; kingdom Metazoa; phylum Arthropoda; class Arachnida; order Ixodida; family Ixodidae; genus Amblyomma; species Amblyomma americanum. The sequence continues at coordinate 40,761 of JARKHS020011540.1, read as the reverse complement.
GACGCTGTTCATGTTGCGCGCATCGCAGGGCGTATTTTTGTTGCAGTTGGAATCGTTCACTCACGAACTCGATACTAAAGAGTCTGTTCTCGCTGTTTGAGCGACGCTGTTCTTGTTGCGCGCATCGCTGGGCGTATTTTTGTTGCAATTGGAATCGTTCACTCACGTACTCGATACTAAAGAGTGTGTTCTCGCTGTTTGAGCGGCGCTGTTCATGTTGCGCGCATGGCATGGCGTATTTTTGTTGCCGCAAGAATCGTTCACTCACGAACTCGATAATAAAGAGTCTTTTCTCGCTGTTTGAGCGACGCTGTTTATGTTGCGCGCATCGCAGGGCGTATTGTTTTTTGCAGTTGGAATCGTTCGCTCACAAACTCGATACTAAAGAGTGTTCTCGCTGTTTGAGCGACGCTGTTCATGCTGCGCGCATCGTAGGGCGTATTTTAGTTGCAGTTGGAATCGTTCACTAACGAACTCGATACTAAAGAGTCTGTTCTCGCTGTTTGAGCGACGCTTTTCATGTTGCTCTCATCGCTGAGCGTATTTGTGTTGCAGTTGGAATCGTTCGCTCATGAACTCGTTGCTAAAGCGTCTGTTCTCGCTGTTTGAGCGACGCTGTTCTTGTTGCGCGCTTCGCTGGGGGTATTTTTGTTGTAGTTGGAATCGTTCGCTCACAAACTCGATACTAAAGAGTGTTCTCGCTGTTTGAGCAACGCTGTTCATGTTGCGCGCATCGCTGGACGTATTTCTGTTCCAGTTGGAATCGTTCCTTACAAACTCGATACTAAGGAGTGTACTCGTTGTTTGAGCGACGCTGTTCATGTTGCGAGTGTCGCTGGGCGTATTTTTTTGCGGTTGGACTCGTTCGCTCACGACCTCGATACTAACGCGTCTGTTCTCGCTGTTAGAGCGACGCTGTTCACGTTGCGCGCATCGCTGCGCGTATTTCTGTTGCAGTTGGAATCGTTCGCTCACGAACTCGATACTAAAGAGTCTGTTCTCGCTGTTTGAGCGACGTGTTTCATGTTGCGCGCATCGCTGGGCATAATTTTCTTTCAGTTGAAATCGTTCGCTCACGAACTCTATACTAAAGAGTCTGTTCTCGCTGTTTGAGCGACGCTGTTCATGTTGCGCGCATCGCAGGGCGTATTTTTGTTGCAGTTGGAATCGTTCACTCACGAACTCGATACTAAAGAGTCTGTTCTCGCTGTTTGAGCGACGCTGTTCTTGTTGCGCTCATCGCTGGGCGTATTTTGTTGCAATTGGAATCGTTCACTCACGTACTCGATACTAAAGAGTGTGTTCTCGCTGTTTGAGCGGCGCTGTTCATGTTGCGCGCATCGCATGGCGTATTTTTGTTGCCGCAAGAATCGTTCACTCACGAACTCGATAATAAAGAGTCTTTTCTCGCTGTTTGAGCGACGCTGTTTATGTTGCGCGCATCGCAGGGCGTATTTTTTTTTGCAGTTGGAATCGTTCGCTCACAAACTCGATACTAAAGAGTGTTCTCGCTGTTTGAGCGACGCTGTTCATGTTGCGCGCATCGTAGGGCGTATTTTAGTTGCAGTTGGAATCGTTCACTCACGAACTCGATACTAAAGAGTCTGTTCTCGCTGATTGAGCGACGCTTTTCATGTTGCTCTCATCGCTGAGCGTATTTGTGTTGCAGTTGGAATCGTTCGCTCATGAACTCGTTGCTAAAGCGTCTGTTCTCGCTGTTTGAGCGACGCTGTTCTTGTTGCGCGCTTCGCTGGGGGTATTTTTGTTGTAGTTGGAATCGTTCGCTCACGAACTCGATACTAAAGAGTCTGTTATCGCTGTTTGAGCGACGCTGTTCATGTTGCCCTCGTCGCTTGACGGATTTTTGTTGCAGTTGGACTCGTTCTCTCACGAACTGTATACAAAAGAGGCGGTTGTCGCTGTTTGAGCGACGCTGTTCATGTTGCTCACATCGCTGGCCGTATTTTTGTTGCAGATAGACTCATTCTCTCACGAACTCGATACTAAAGAGTCTGTTGTCGCTGTTTAAGCGTTGCTGTTCATGTTACGCGCATCGCTGTGTGTATTTTCGCTGCAGATGGACTCCTTCGCTCACGAACTCGATACTAAAGAGGCGATTGTCGCTGTTTGAGCGACGCTGTTCATGTTGCCCTCATCGCTTGACGGATTTTTGTTGCAGTTGGACTCGTTCGCTCACGAACTGTATACAAAAGAGGCGCTTGTCGCTGTTTGAGCGACGCTGTTCATGTTGCTCACATCGCTGGCCGTATTTTTGTGGCAGATAGACTCATTCTCTCACGAACTCGATACTAAAGAGTCTGTTGTCGCTGTTTGAGCGATGGTGTTCATGTTACGCGCATCGCTGAGTGTTGTTTTGCTGCAGATGGACTCCTTCGCTCACGAATTCGATACTAAAGAGGCGATTGTCGCTGCTTGAGCGACGCTGTTCATGTTGCCCTCATCGCTTGACTGGTTTTTGTTGCAGTTGGACTCGTTCGCTCACGAGCTGGATACAAAAGTGGCGGTTGTCGCTGTTTGAACGACGCTGTTCATGTTGCTCACATCGCTGGACGTATTTTTGTGGCAGATAGACTCATTCGCTCAAGAACTTGATACTAAAGAGCTTGTTGTCGCTGTTTGAGCGACGCTGTTCATGTTGCGCTCATCGCTGGACGTATTTCTGTTCCAGTTGGAATCGTTCACTCACGAACTCGATACTAAAGAGTGTGTTCTCGCTGTTTGAGCGACGCTGTTCATGTTGCGCGCATCGCATGGCGTATTTTTGTTGCAGCAGGAATCGTTCACTGACGAACTCGATAATAAAGTTTTTTCTCGCTGTTTGAGCGACGCTGTTCATGTTGCGCGCATCGCAGGGCGTATTTTTTTTGCAGTTGGAATCGTTCGCTCACGAACTCGATACTAAAGAGTGTTCTCGCTGTTTGAGCGACGCTGTTCATGTTGCGCGCATCGTAGGGCGTATTTTAGTTGCAGTTGGAATCGTTCACTCACGAACTCGATACTAAAGAGTCTGTTCTGGCTGTTTGAGCGACGCTGTTCTTGTTGCGCGCACCGCTGGGCGTATTTTTGTTGCAGTTGGAATCGTTCACTCACGAACTCGATACTAAAGAGTCTGTTCTCGCTGTTTGAGCGACGTTGTTCATGTTGCGCGCATCGCAGGGTGTATTTTTGTTGCAGTTGGAATCGTTCGCTCACGAACTCGATACTAAAGAGTCTGTTCTCGCTGTTTGAGCGACGTTGTTCATGTTGCGCGCATCGCAGGGCGTATTTTTGTTGCAGCAGGAATCGTTCACTCACGAACTCGATACTAAAGAGTCTGTTCTCGCTGTTTAGCGACGTTGTTCATGTTGCGCGCATCGCAGGGTGTATTTTTGTTGCAGTTGGAATCGTTCGCTCACGAAATCGATACTAAAGAGCATGTTCTCGCTGTTTGAGCGACGTTGTTCATGTTGCGCGCATCGCAGGGTGTATTTTTGTTGCAATTGGAATCGTTCACTCACGAACTCGATACTAAACAGTCTGTTCTCGCCGTTTAAGCGACGTTGTTCATGTTGCGCGCATCGCAGGGTGTATTTTTGTTGCAGCAGGAATCGTTCGCTCACGAACTCGATACTAAAGAGTCTGTTCTCGCTGTTTGAGCGACGTTGTTCATGTTGCGCGCATCGCAGGGTGTATTTTTTTGCAGTTGGAATCTTCGCTCACGAACTCGATACTAAAGAGTCTGTTCTGGCTGTTTGAGCGATGTTGTTCATGTTGCGCGCATCGCAGGGCGTATTTTTGTTGCATTTGAAATTGTTCAATCACGAACTCGATACTAAAGAGTCTGTTCTCGCTGTTTGAGCGACGCTGTTCTTGTTGCGCGCACCGCTGGGCATAATTTTCTTTCAGTTAAATCGTTCGCTCACGAACTCGATAATAAAGAGCCTGTTCTCGCTGTTTGAGCGACGCTGTTCATGTTGCGCGCATCGCAGGGCGTATTTTTGTTGCAGTTGGAATCGTTCGCTCACGAACGCGTTGCTAAAGCGTCTGTTCTCGCCGTTTGAGCGACTCTGTTCATGTTGCGCGCATCGCTGGGCGTATTTTTGTTGCAGTTGAAATCGTTCGCTCACGAACTCGATACTAAAGAGTTTGTTCTCGCTGTTTGAGCGACGTTGTTCATGTTGCGCGCATCGCAGGGCGTATTTTTGTTGCAGTTGGAATCGTTCGCTCACGAACTCGACAATAAAGAGTCTTTTCTCGCTCTTTGAGCGACGCTTTTCATGTTTCTCTCATCGCTGAGCGTATTGTGTTGCAGTTGGAATCGTTCGCTCATGAACTCGTTGCTAAAGCTTCTGTTCTCGCTGTTTGAGCGACGCTGTTCTTGTTGCGTGCTTCGCTGGGAGTATTTTTGTTGCAGTTGGAATCGTTCGCTCACGAACTCGCAACTAAAGAGTCTGTTCTCACTGTTTGAGCGACGCTGTTCATGTTGCGCGCATAGCTGGGCGTATTTTTTTTTGCAGTTGGAATCGTTCGCTCACGAACTCGATACTAAAGAGTCTGTTCTCGCTGTTTGAGCGATGTTGTTCATGTTGCGGGCATTGCAGGGCTTATTTTTGTTGCATTTGAAATCGTTCACTCGCGAACTCGATACTAAAAAGTCTGTTCTCGCTGTTTGAGCGACGCTGTTCTTGTTGCGCGCATCGCTGGGCATAATTTTCTTTCAGTTGAAATCGTTCGCTCACGAACTCGATAATAAAGAGTCTGTTCTCGCTGTTTGAGCGACGCTGTTCATGTTGCGCGCATCGCAGGGCGTATTTTTGTTGCAGTTGGAATCGTTCACTCACGAACTGAAAAATAAAGAGTTTTTTCTCGCTGTTTGAGCGACGTTGTTCATGTTGCGCGCATCGCAGGGCGTATTTTTGTTGCAGTTGGAATCGTTCGCTCACGAACTCGATAATAAAGAGTCTTTTCTCGCTGTTTGAGCGACGCTTTTCATGTTGCTCTCATCGCTGAGCGTATTTGTGTTGCAGTTGGAATCGTTCGCTCACGAACTCAATACTAAAGAGTCTGTTCTCGCTGTTTGAGCGACGCTGTTCTTGTTGCGCGCATTGCTGGGCATAATTTTCTTTCAGTTGAAATCGTTCGCTCACGAACTCGATAATAAAGAGTCTGTTCTCGCTGTTTGAGCGACGCTGTTCATGTTGCCCTCGTCGCTTGACGGATTTTTGTTGCAGTTGGACTCGTTCTCTCACGAACTGTATACAAAAGAGGCGCTTGTCGCTGTTTGAGCGACGCTGTTCATGTTGCTCACATCGCTGGCCGTATTTTTGTGGCAGATAGACTCATTCTCTCACGAACTCGATACTAAAGAATCTGTTGTCGCTGTTTGAGCGATGGTGTTCATGTTACGCGCATTGCTGAGTGTTGTTTTGCTGCAGATGGACTCCTTCGCTCACGAATTCGATACTAAAGAGGCGATTGTCGCTGTTTGAGCGACGCTGTTCATGTTGCCCTCATCGCTTGACGGGTTTTTGTTGCAGTTGGACTCGTTCGCTCACGAGCTGGATACAAAAGTGGCGGTTGTCGCTGTTTGAGCGACGCTGTTCATGTTGCTCACATCGCTGGACGTATTTTTGTGGCAGATAGACTCATTCGCTCAAGACCTTGATACTAAAGAGCTTGTTGTCGCTGTTTGAGCGACGCTGTTCATGTTGCGCTCATCGCTGGACGTATTTCTGTTCCAGTTGGAATCGTTCACTCACGAACTCGATACTAAAGAGTGTGTTCTCGCTGTTTGAGCGACGCTGTTCATGTTGCGCGCATCGCATGGCGTATTTTTGTTGCAGCAGGAATCGTTCACTGACGAACTCGATACTAAAGAGTCTGTTCTGGCTGTTTGAGCGACGCTGTTCTTGTTGCGCGCATCGCTGGGCGTATTTTTGTTGCAGTTGGAATCGTTCACTCACGAACTCGATACTAAAGAGTCTGTTCTCGCTGTTTGAGCGACGTTGTTCATGTTGCGCGCATGGCAGGGTGTATTTTTGTTGCAGTTGGAATCGTTCGCTCACGAACTCGATACTAAAGAGTCTGTTCTCGCTGTTTGAGCGACGTTGTTCATGTTGCGCGCATCGCAGGGCGTATTTTTGTTGCAGCAGGAATCGTTCACTCACGAACTCGATACTAAAGAGTCTGTTCTCGCTGTTTAGCGACGTTGTTCATGTTGCGCGCATCGCAGGGTGTATTTTTGTTGCAGTTGGAATCGTTCGCTCACGAACTCGATACTAAAGAGTCTGTTCTCGCTGTTTGAGCGACGTTGTTCATGTTGCGCGCATCGCAGGGTGTATTTTTGTTGCAATTGGAATCGTTCACTCACGAACTCGATACTAAAGAGTCTGTTCTCGCCGTTTAAGCGACGTTGTTCATGTTGCGCGCATCGCAGGGTGTATTTTTGTTGCAGCAGGAATCGTTCGCTCACGAACTCGATACTAAAGAGTCTGTTCTCGCTGTTTGAGCGACGTTGTTCATGTTGCGCGCATCGCAGGGTGTATTTTTGTTGCAGTTGGAATCTTTGCTCACGAACTCGATACTAAAAGAGTCTGTTCTCGCTGTTTGAGCGATGTTGTTCATGTTGCGCGCATCGCAGGGCGTATTTTTGTTGCATTTGAAATTGTTCAATCACGAACTCGATACTAAAGAGTCTGTTCTCGCTGTTTGAGCGACGCTGTTCTTGTTGCGCGCGCCGCTGGGCATAATTTTCTTTCAGTTAAATCGTTCGCTCACGAACTCGATAATAAAGAGCCTGTTCTCGCTGTTTGAGCGACGCTGTTCATGTTGCGCGCATCGCAGGGCGTATTTTTGTTGCAGTTGGAATCGTTCGCTCACGAACGCGTTGCTAAAGCGTCTGTTCTCGCCGTTTGAGCGACTCTGTTCATGTTGCGCGCATCGCTGGGCGTATTTTTGTTGCAGTTGAAATCGTTCGCTCACGAACTCGATACTAAAGAGTTTGTTCTCGCTGTTTGAGCGACGTTGTTCATGTTGCGCGCATCGCAGGGCGTATTTTTGTTGCAGTTGGAATCGTTCGCTCACGAACTCGATAATAAAGAGTCTTTTCTCGCTCTTTGAGCGACGCTTTTCATGTTTCTCTCATCGCTGAGCGTATTGTGTTGCAGTTGGAATCGTTCGCTCATGAACTCGTTGCTAAAGCTTCTGTTCTCGCTGTTTGAGCGACGCTGTTCTTGTTGCGTGCTTCGCTGGGAGTATTTTTGTTGCAGTTGGAATCGTTCGCTCACGAACTCGCAACTAAAGAGTCTGTTCTCACTGTTTGAGCGACGCTGTTCATGTTGCGCGCATAGCTGGGCGTATTTTTTTTGCAATTGGAATCGTTCACTCACGAACTCGATACTAAAGAGTCTGTTCTCGCCGTTTAAGCGACGTTGTTCATGTTGCGCGCATCGCAGGGTGTATTTTTGTTGCAGCAGGAATCGTTCGCTCACGAACTCGATACTAAAGAGTCTGTTCTCGCTGTTTGAGCGACGTTGTTCATGTTGCGCGCATCGCAGGGTGTATTTTTGTTGCAGTTGGAATCTTTGCTCACGAACTCGATACTAAAAGAGTCTGTTCTCGCTGTTTGAGCGATGTTGTTCATGTTGCGCGCATCGCAGGGCGTATTTTTGTTGCATTTGAAATTGTTCAATCACGAACTCGATACTAAAGAGTCTGTTCTCGCTGTTTGAGCGACGCTGTTCTTGTTGCGCGCGCCGCTGGGCATAATTTTCTTTCAGTTAAATCGTTCGCTCACGAACTCGATAATAAAGAGCCTGTTCTCGCTGTTTGAGCGACGCTGTTCATGTTGCGCGCATCGCAGGGCGTATTTTTGTTGCAGTTGGAATCGTTCGCTCACGAACGCGTTGCTAAAGCGTCTGTTCTCGCCGTTTGAGCGACTCTGTTCATGTTGCGCGCATCGCTGGGCGTATTTTTGTTGCAGTTGAAATCGTTCGCTCACGAACTCGATACTAAAGAGTTTGTTCTCGCTGTTTGAGCGACGTTGTTCATGTTGCGCGCATCGCAGGGCGTATTTTTGTTGCAGTTGGAATCGTTCGCTCACGAACTCGATAATAAAGAGTCTTTTCTCGCTCTTTGAGCGACGCTTTTCATGTTTCTCTCATCGCTGAGCGTATTGTGTTGCAGTTGGAATCGTTCGCTCATGAACTCGTTGCTAAAGCTTCTGTTCTCGCTGTTTGAGCGACGCTGTTCTTGTTGCGTGCTTCGCTGGGAGTATTTTTGTTGCAGTTGGAATCGTTCGCTCACGAACTCGCAACTAAAGAGTCTGTTCTCACTGTTTGAGCGACGCTGTTCATGTTGCGCGCATAGCTGGGCGTATTTTTTTTGCAGTTGGAATCGTTCGCTCACGAACTCGATACTAAAGAGTCTGTTCTCGCTGTTTGAGCGATGTTGTTCATGTTGCGGGCATCGCAGGGCTTATTTTTGTTGCATTTGAAATCGTTCACTCACGAACTCGATACTAAAAAGTCTGTTCTCGCTGTTTGAGCGACGCTGTTCTTGTTGCGCGCATCGCTGGGCATAATTTTCTTTCAGTTGAAATCGTTCGCTCACGAACTCGATAATAAAGAGTCTGTTCTCGCTGTTTGAGCGACGCTGTTCATGTTGCGCGCATCGCAGGGCGTATTTTTGTTGCAGTTGGAATCGTTCACTCACGAACTGAATAATAAAGAGTTTTTTCTCGCTGTTTGAGCGACGTTGTTCATGTTGCGCGCATCGCAGGGCGTATTTTTGTTGCAGTTGGAATCGTTCGCTCACGAACTCGATAATTAAGAGTCTTTTCTCGCTGTTTGAGCGACGCTTTTCATGTTGCTCTCATCGCTGAGCGTATTTGTGTTGCAGTTGGAATCGTTCGCTCATGAACTCGTTGCTAAAGCGTCTGTTCTCGCTGTTTGAGCGACGCTGTTCTTGTTGCGCGCCTCGATCGGAGTATTTTTGTTGCAGTTGGAATCGTTCGCTCACGAACTCGATACTAAAGAGTCTGTTCTCACTGTTTGAGCGATGCTGTTCATGTTGCGCGCATAGCTGGGCGTATTTTTTTTGCAGTTGGAACCGTTCGCTCACGAACTCGATACTAAATAGTCTGTTCTCGCTGTTTGAGCGATGCGGTTCATGTTGCGCGCATTGCTGGGCGTATTTTTGTTGCAGTTGGAACCGTTCGCTCACGAACTCGACAATAAAGAGTCTTTTCTCGCTGTTTGAGCGACGCTTTTCATGTTGCTCTCATCGCTGGACGCATTTTTGTGGCAGCTGGAACCGTTCGCTCACGCACTCGATACTAAAGTGTCTGTTGTCGCTGCTTGAGCGACACAGTTCATGTTGCGCGCCTCGCTCGGAGTATTTTGTTGCAGTTAGAATCTTTCGCTCACGAACTCGATACTAAAGAGTCTGTTCTGACTGTTTGAGCGACGCTGTTCATGTTGCGCGCATAGCTGGGCGTATTTTTTTTGCAGTTCGAACCGTTCGCTCACGAACTCGATACTAAATAGTCTGTTGTCGCTGTTTGAGCTATGCTGTTCATGTTGCGCGCATCGCAGGGCGTATTTTTGTTGCAGTTGGAATCGTTCGCTCACGAACTCGATACTAAAGAGTCTGTTCTCACTGTTTGAGCGACGCTGTTCATGTTTCGCGCATCGCAGGGCGTATTTTTTTTTGCAGTTGGAATCGTTCGCTCACGAACTCGATACTAAAGAGTGCTCTCGCTGTTTGAGCGACGCTGTTCATGTTGCGCGCATCGTAGGGCGTATTTTAGTTGCAGTTGGAATCGTTCACTCACGAACTCGATACTAAAGAGTCTGTTCTGGCTGTTTGAGCGACGCTGTTCTTGTTGCGCGCATCGCTGGGCGTATTTTTGTTGCAGTTGGAATCGTTCACTCACGAACTCGATACTAAAGAGTCTGTTCTCGCTGTTTGAGCGACGTTGTTCATGTTGCGCGCATCGCAGGGTGTATTTTTGTTGCAGTTGGAATCGTTCGCTCACGAACTCGATACTAAAGAGTCTGTTCTCGCTGTTTGAGCGACGTTGTTCATGTTGCGCGCATCGCAGGGCGTATTTTTGTTGCAGCAGGAATCGTTCACTCACGAACTCGATACTAAAGAGTCTGTTCTCGCTGTTTAGCGACGTTGTTCATGTTGCGCGCATCGCAGGGTGTATTTTTGTTGCAGTTGGAATCGTTCGCTCACGAACTCGATACTAAAGAGTCTGTTCTCGCTGTTTGAGCGACGTTGTTCATGTTGCGCGCATCGCAGGGTGTATTTTTGTTGCAATTGGAATCGTTCACTCACGAACTCGATACTAAAGAGTCTGTTCTCGCCGTTTAAGCGACGTTGTTCATGTTGCGCGCATCGCAGGGTGTATTTTTGTTGCAGCAGGAATCGTTCGCTCACGAACTCGATACTAAAGAGTCTGTTCTCGCTGTTTGAGCGACGTTGTTCATGTTGCGCGCATCGCAGCGTGTATTTTTGTTGCAGTTGGAATCTTTGCTCACGAACTCGATACTAAAAGAGTCTGTTCTCGCTGTTTGAGCGATGTTGTTCATGTTGCGCGCATCGCAGGGCGTATTTTTGTTGCATTTGAAATTGTTCAATCACGAACTCGATACTAAAGAGTCTGTTCTCGCTGTTTGAGCGACGCTGTTCTTGTTGCGCGCGCCGCTGGGCATAATTTTCTTTCAGTTAAATCGTTCGCTCACGAACTCGATAATAAAGAGCCTGTTCTCGCTGTTTGAGCGACGCTGTTCATGTTGCGCGCATCGCAGGGCGTATTTTTGTTGCAGTTGGAATCGTTCGCTCACGAACGCGTTGCTAAAGCGTCTGTTCTCGCCGTTTGAGCGACTCTGTTCATGTTGCGCGCATCGCTGGGCGTATTTTTGTTGCAGTTGAAATCGTTCGCTCACGAACTCGATACTAAAGAGTTTGTTCTCGCTGTTTGAGCGACGTTGTTCATGTTGCGCGCATCGCAGGGCGTATTTTTGTTGCAGTTGGAATCGTTCGCTCACGAACTCGATAATAAAGAGTCTTTTCTCGCTCTTTGAGCGACGCTTTTCATGTTTCTCTCATCGCTGAGCGTATTGTGTTGCAGTTGGAATCGTTCGCTCATGAACTCGTTGCTAAAGCTTCTGTTCTCGCTGTTTGAGCGACGCTGTTCTTGTTGCGTGCTTCGCTGGGAGTATTTTTGTTGCAGTTGGAATCGTTCGCTCACGAACTCGCAACTAAAGAGTCTGTTCTCACTGTTTGAGCGACGCTGTTCATGTTGCGCGCATAGCTGGGCGTATTTTTTTTTCAGTTGGAATCGTTCGCTCACGAACTCGATACTAAAGAGTCTGTTCTCGCTGTTTGAGCGATGTTGTTCATGTTGCGGGCATCGCAGGGCTTATTTTTGTTGCATTTGAAATCGTTCACTCACGAACTCGATACTAAAAAGTCTGTTCTCGCTGTTTGAGCGACGCTGTTCTTGTTGCGCGCATCGCTGGGCATAATTTTCTTTCAGTTGAAATCGTTCGCTCACGAACTCGATAATAAAGAGTCTGTTCTCGCTGTTTGAGCTACGCTGTTCATGTTGCGCGCATCGCAGGGCGTATTTTTGTTGCAGTTGGAATCGTTCACTCACGAACTGAATAATAAAGAGTTTTTTCTCGCTGTTTGAGCGACGTTGTTCATGTTGCGCGCATCGCAGGGCGTATTTTTGTTGCAGTTGGAAACGTTCGCTCACGAACTCGATAATAAAGAGTCTTTTCTCGCTGTTTGAGCGACGCTTTTCATGTTGCTCTCATCGCTGAGCGTATTTGTGTTGCAGTTGGAATCGTTCGCTCATGAACTCGTTGCTAAAGCGTCTGTTCTCGCTGTTTGAGCGACGCTGTTCTTGTTGCGCGCCTCGATCGGAGTATTTTTGTTGCAGTTGGAATCGTTCGCTCACGAACTCGATACTCAAGAGTTTGTTCTCACTGTTTGAGCGATGCTGTTCATGTTGCGCGCATAGCTGGGCGTATTTTTGTTTGCAGTTGGAACCGTTCGCTCACGAACTCGATACTAAATAGTCTGTTCTCGCTGTTTGAGCGATGCGGTTCATGTTGCGCGCATTGCTGGGCGTATTTTTGTTGCAGTTGGAACCGTTCGCTCACGAACTCGACAATAAAGAGTCTTTTCTCGCTGTTTGAGCGACGCTTTTCATGTTGCTCTCATCGCTGGACGCATTTTTGTGGCAGCTGGAACCGTTCGCTCACGCACTCGATACTAAAGTGTCTGTTGTCGCTGCTTGAGCGACACAGTTCATGTTGCGCGCCTCGCTCGGAGTATTTTGTTGCAGTTAGAATCTTTCGCTCACGAACTCGATACTAAAGAGTCTGTTCTGACTGTTTGAGCGACGCTGTTCATGTTGCGCGCATAGCTGGGCGTATTTTTTTTGCAGTTCGAACCGTTCGCTCACGAACTCGATACTAAATAGTCTGTTGTCGCTGTTTGAGCTATGCTGTTCATGTTGCGCGCATCGCAGGGCGTATTTTTGTTGCAGTTGGAATCGTTCGCTCACGAACTCGATACTAAAGAGTCTGTTCTCACTGTTTGAGCGACGCTGTTCACGTTTCGCGCATCGCAGGGCGTATTTTTTTTTGCAGTTGGAATCGTTCGCTCACGAACTCGATACTAAAGAGTGCTCTCGCTGTTTGAGCGACGCTGTTCATGTTGCGCGCATCGTAGGGCGTATTTTAGTTGCAGTTGGAATCGTTCACTCACGAACTCGATACTAAAGAGTCTGTTCTGGCTGTTTGAGCGACGCTGTTCTTGTTGCGCGCATCGCTGGGCGTATTTTTGTTGCAGTTGGAATCGTTCACTCACGAACTCGATACTAAAGAGTCTGTTCTCGCTGTTTGAGCGACGTTGTTCATGTTGCGCGCATCGCAGGGTGTATTTTTGTTGCAGTTGGAATCGTTCGCTCACGAACTCGATACTAAAGAGTCTGTTCTCGCTGTTTGAGCGACGTTGTTCATGTTGCGCGCATCGCAGGGCGTATTTTTGTTGCAGCAGGAATCGTTCACTCACGAACTCGATACTAAAGAGTCTGTTCTCGCTGTTTAGCGACGTTGTTCATGTTGCGCGCATCGCAGGGTGTATTTTTGTTGCAGTTGGAATCGTTCGCTCACGAACTCGATACTAAAGAGTCTGTTCTCGCTGTTTGAGCGACGTTGTTCATGTTGCGCGCATCGCAGGGTGTATTTTTGTTGCAATTGGAATCGTTCACTCACGAACTCGATACTAAAGAGTCTGTTCTCGCCGTTTAAGCGACGTTGTTCATGTTGCGCGCATCGCAGGGTGTATTTTTGTTGCAGCAGGAATCGTTCGCTCACGAACTCGATACTAAAGAGTCTGTTCTCGCTGTTTGAGCGACGTTGTTCATGTTGCGCGCATCGCAGGGTGTATTTTTGTTGCAGTTGGAATCTTTGCTCACGAACTCGATACTAAAAGAGTCTGTTCTCGCTGTTTGAGCGATGTTGTTCATGTTGCGCGCATCGCAGGGCGTATTTTTGTTGCATTTGAAATTGTTCAATCACGAACTCGATACTAAAGAGTCTGTTCTCGCTGTTTGAGCGACGCTGTTCTTGTTGCGCGCGCCGCTGGGCATAATTTTCTTTCAGTTAAATCGTTCGCTCACGAACTCGATAATAAAGAGCCTGTTCTCGCTGTTTGAGCGACGCTGTTCATGTTGCGCGCATCGCAGGGCGTATTTTTGTTGCAGTTGGAATCGTTCGCTCACGAACGCGTTGCTAAAGCGTCTGTTCTCGCCGTTTGAGCGACTCTGTTCATGTTGCGCGCATCGCTGGGCGTATTTTTGTTGCAGTTGAAATCGTTCGCTCACGAACTCGATACTAAAGAGTTTGTTCTCGCTGTTTGAGCGACGTTGTTCATGTTGCGCGCATCGCAGGGCGTATTTTTGTTGCAGTTGGAATCGTTCGCTCACGAACTCGATAATAAAGAGTCTTTTCTCGCTCTTTGAGCGACGCTTTTCATGTTTCTCTCATCGCTGAGCGTATTGTGTTGCAGTTGGAATCGTTCGCTCATGAACTCGTTGCTAAAGCTTCTGTTCTCGCTGTTTGAGCGACGCTGTTCTTGTTGCGTGCTTCGCTGGGAGTATTTTTGTTGCAGTTGGAATCGTTCGCTCACGAACTCGCAACTAAAGAGTCTGTTCTCACTGTTTGAGCGACGCTGTTCATGTTGCGCGCATAGCTGGGCGTATTTTTTTTTCAGTTGGAATCGTTCGCTCACGAACTCGATACTAAAGAGTCTGTTCTCGCTGTTTGAGCGATGTTGTTCATGTTGCGGGCATCGCAGGGCTTATTTTTGTTGCATTTGAAATCGTTCACTCACGAACTCGATACTAAAAAGTCTGTTCTCGCTGTTTGAGCGACGCTGTTCTTGTTGCGCGCATCGCTGGGCATAATTTTCTTTCAGTTGAAATCGTTCGCTCACGAACTCGATAATAAAGAGTCTGTTCTCGCTGTTTGAGCTACGCTGTTCATGTTGCGCGCATCGCAGGGCGTATTTTTGTTGCAGTTGGAATCGTTCACTCACGAACTGAATAATAAAGAGTTTTTTCTCGCTGTTTGAGCGACGTTGTTCATGTTGCGCGCATCGCAGGGCGTATTTTTGTTGCAGTTGGAAACGTTCGCTCACGAACTCGATAATAAAGAGTCTTTTCTCGCTGTTTGAGCGACGCTTTTCATGTTGCTCTCATCGCTGAGCGTATTTGTGTTGCAGTTGGAATCGTTCGCTCATGAACTCGTTGCTAAAGCGTCTGTTCTCGCTGTTTGAGCGACGCTGTTCTTGTTGCGCGCCTCGATCGGAGTATTTTTGTTGCAGTTGGAATCGTTCGCTCACGAACTCGATACTAAAGAGTCTGTTCTCACTGTTTGAGCGATGCTGTTCATGTTGCGCGCATAGCTGGGCGTATTTTTGTTTGCAGTTGGAACCGTTCGCTCACGAACTCGATACTAAATAGTCTGTTCTCGCTGTTTGAGCGATGCGGTTCATGTTGCGCGCATTGCTGGGCGTATTTTTGTTGCAGTTGGAACCGTTCGCTCACGAACTCGACAATAAAGAGTCTTTTCTCGCTGTTTGAGCGACGCTTTTCATGTTGCTCTCATCGCTGGACGCATTTTTGTGGCAGCTGGAACCGTTCGCTCACGCACTCGATACTAAAGTGTCTGTTGTCGCTGCTTGAGCGACACAGTTCATGTTGCGCGCCTCGCTCGGAGTATTTTGTTGCAGTTAGAATCTTTCGCTCACGAACTCGATACTAAAGAGTCTGTTCTGACTGTTTGAGCGACGCTGTTCATGTTGCGCGCATAGCTGGGCGTATTTTTTTTGCAGTTCGAACCGTTCGCTCACGAACTCGATACTAAATAGTCTGTTGTCGCTGTTTGAGCTATGCTGTTCATGTTGCGCGCATCGCAGGGCGTATTTTTGTTGCAGTTGGAATCGTTCGCTCACGAACTCGATACTAAAGAGTCTGTTCTCACTGTTTGAGCGACGCTGTTCATGTTTCGCGCATCGCAGGGCGTATTTTTTTTTGCAGTTGGAATCGTTCGCTCACGAACTCGATACTAAAGAGTGCTCTCGCTGTTTGAGCGACGCTGTTCATGTTGCGCGCATCGTAGGGCGTATTTTAGTTGCAGTTGGAATCGTTCACTCACGAACTCGATACTAAAGAGTCTGTTCTGGCTGTTTGAGCGACGCTGTTCTTGTTGCGCGCATCGCTGGGCGTATTTTTGTTGCAGTTGGAATCGTTCACTCACGAACTCGATACTAAAGAGTCTGTTCTCGCTGTTTGAGCGACGTTGTTCATGTTGCGCGCATCGCAGGGTGTATTTTTGTTGCAGTTGGAATCGTTCGCTCACGAACTCGATACTAAAGAGTCTGTTCTCGCTGTTTGAGCGACGTTGTTCATGTTGCGCGCATCGCAGGGCGTATTTTTGTTGCAGCAGGAATCGTTCACTCACGAACTCGATACTAAAGAGTCTGTTCTCGCTGTTTAGCGACGTTGTTCATGTTGCGCGCATCGCAGGGTGTATTTTTGTTGCAGTTGGAATCGTTCGCTCACGAACTCGATACTAAAGAGTCTGTTCTCGCTGTTTGAGCGACGTTGTTCATGTTGCGCGCATCGCAGGGTGTATTTTTGTTGCAATTGGAATCGTTCACTCACGAACTCGATACTAAAGAGTCTGTTCTCGCCGTTTAAGCGACGTTGTTCATGTTGCGCGCATCGCAGGGTGTATTTTTGTTGCAGCAGGAATCGTTCGCTCACGAACTCGATACTAAAGAGTCTGTTCTCGCTGTTTGAGCGACGTTGTTCATGTTGCGCGCATCGCAGGGTGTATTTTTGTTGCAGTTGGAATCTTTGCTCACGAACTCGATACTAAAAGAGTCTGTTCTCGCTGTTTGAGCGATGTTGTTCATGTTGCGCGCATCGCAGGGCGTATTTTTGTTGCATTTGAAATTGTTCAATCACGAACTCGATACTAAAGAGTCTGTTCTCGCTGTTTGAGCGACGCTGTTCTTGTTGCGCGCGCCGCTGGGCATAATTTTCTTTCAGTTAAATCGTTCGCTCACGAACTCGATAATAAAGAGCCTGTTCTCGCTGTTTGAGCGACGCTGTTCATGTTGCGCGCATCGCAGGGCGTATTTTTGTTGCAGTTGGAATCGTTCGCTCACGAACGCGTTGCTAAAGCGTCTGTTCTCGCCGTTTGAGCGACTCTGTTCATGTTGCGCGCATCGCTGGGCGTATTTTTGTTGCAGTTGAAATCGTTCGCTCACGAACTCGATACTAAAGAGTTTGTTCTCGCTGTTTGAGCGACGTTGTTCATGTTGCGCGCATCGCAGGGCGTATTTTTGTTGCAGTTGGAATCGTTCGCTCACGAACTCGATAATAAAGAGTCTTTTCTCGCTCTTTGAGCGACGCTTTTCATGTTTCTCTCATCGCTGAGCGTATTGTGTTGCAGTTGGAATCGTTCGCTCATGAACTCGTTGCTAAAGCTTCTGTTCTCGCTGTTTGAGCGACGCTGTTCTTGTTGCGTGCTTCGCTGGGAGTATTTTTGTTGCAGTTGGAATCGTTCGCTCACGAACTCGCAACTAAAGAGTCTGTTCTCACTGTTTGAGCGACGCTGTTCATGTTGCGCGCATAGCTGGGCGTATTTTTTTTCAGTTGGAATCGTTCGCTCACGAACTCGATACTAAAGAGTCTGTTCTCGCTGTTTGAGCGATGTTGTTCATGTTGCGGGCATCGCAGGGCTTATTTTTGTTGCATTTGAAATCGTTCACTCACGAACTCGATACTAAAAAGTCTGTTCTCGCTGTTTGAGCGACGCTGTTCTTGTTGCGCGCATCGCTGGGCATAATTTTCTTTCAGTTGAAATCGTTCGCTCACGAACTCGATAATAAAGAGTCTGTTCTCGCTGTTTGAGCTACGCTGTTCATGTTGCGCGCATCGCAGGGCGTATTTTTGTTGCAGTTGGAATCGTTCACTCACGAACTGAATAATAAAGAGTTTTTTCTCGCTGTTTGAGCGACGTTGTTCATGTTGCGCGCATCGCAGGGCGTATTTTTGTTGCAGTTGGAAACGTTCGCTCACGAACTCGATAATAAAGAGTCTTTTCTCGCTGTTTGAGCGACGCTTTTCATGTTGCTCTCATCGCTGAGCGTATTTGTGTTGCAGTTGGAATCGTTCGCTCATGAACTCGTTGCTAAAGCGTCTGTTCTCGCTGTTTGAGCGACGCTGTTCTTGTTGCGCGCCTCGATCGGAGTATTTTTGTTGCAGTTGGAATCGTTCGCTCACGAACTCGATACTAAAGAGTCTGTTCTCACTGTTTGAGCGATGCTGTTCATGTTGCGCGCATAGCTGGGCGTATTTTTTTTGCAGTTGGAACCGTTCGCTCACGAACTCGATACTAAATAGTCTGTTCTCGCTGTTTGAGCGATGCGGTTCATGTTGCGCGCATCGCTGGGCGTATTTTTGTTGCAGTTGGAACCGTTCGCTCACGAACTCGACAATAAAGAGTCTTTTCTCGCTGTTTGAGCGACGCTTTTCATGTTGCTCTCATCGCTGGACGCATTTTTGTGGCAGCTGGAACCGTTCGCTCACGCACTCGATACTAAAGTGTCTGTTGTCGCTGCTTGAGCGACACAGTTCATGTTGCGCGCATAGCTGGGCGTATTTTTTTTGCAGTTCGAACGGTTCGCTCACGAACTCGATACTAAATAGTCTGTTGTCGCTGTTTGAGCTATGCTGTTCATGTTGCGCGCATCGCAGGGCGTATTTTTGTTGCAGTTGGAATCGTTCGCTCACGAACTCGATACTAAAGAGTCTGTTCTCACTGTTTGAGCGACGCTGTTCATGTTGCGCGCATCGCTGGGCGTATTTTTGTTGCAGTTGGAACCGTTCGCTCCCGAACTCGATGCTAAAGATTCCGTTGTCGCTTTTTGAGCGACGCTGTTCATGTTGTTCTCATCGCTGGACGTATTTTTTTGGCAGCTGGACTCCTTCGCTCACGCGCTCTATACTAAAGAGTCTGTTGTCGCTGCTTGAGCGACACAGTTCATGTTGCGCGCCTCGCTGGGAGTACTTTTGTTTCAGATGGACTCCTTCGCTCACAAACTCAATACTAAAGAGTCTGTTGTCGTTGTTTGAGCGACGAAGTTCATGTTGCGCTCATGGCTGGACGTATTTTTGCTGCAGTCGGACTCGTTCGCTCGCGAAGTCGATACTAAAGAGTCTGTTGTCGCTGTTTGAGCGATGTTGTTCATGTTGCGCGTATCGCAGGGCGTATTTTTGTTGCAGATGAACTCCTTCGCTCATGAACTCGATATGAAAGAGGCGGTTCTCGCTGTTTCAGAGACGCTGTTCTTGTTGCGCGTATCGCTTGAGATATTTTTGTTGCAGTTGAACTCGTGCGCTCACGAACTAGATAATAAAGAGTCGCTATTTGAGCGAGACTGTTCATGTTGTGCTCATCGCTGGACGTATTTTTCTTGCAGCCGGACTCCTTCGCTCACGACCTCGATATTAAAGAGTCTGTTGTCGCTGTTTGAGAGATGCTGTTCGTGTTGCGCGCATCGCTGGGCCTATTTTTGTTGCAGATGGATTCCTTCGCTCACGAACTGGTTACTAAAGAGGCGGCGGTCGCTGTTTGAGCGACGCTGTTCATGTTGCGCTCATCGCGTGACGTATTTTTGTTGCAGTTGGAGTAGTTCGCTCACGAACTGTATACTAAAGAGGCGGTTGTCGCTGTTTGAGCGACGCTGTTCATGTTGCCCTCATCGCTTGACGGACTTTTGTTGCATTTGTATTCGTTCGCTCACGAACTGTATATATAAGAGGCGGTTGTCGCTGTTTGAGCGACGCTGTTCATGTTGCTCACATCGCTGGACATATTTTTGTGGCAGATAGACTCATTCTCTCACGAACTCGATACTAAAGAGTCTGTTGTCGCTGTTTGAGCGATGCTGTTCATGTTACGCGCATCGCTGAGTGTATTTTTGCTGCAGTAGGACTCCTTCGCTCACGAACTCGATACTAAAGAGGCGATTGTCGCTGCTTGAGCGACGCTGTTCATGTTGCCCTCATCGCTTGACGGACTTTTGTTGCAGTTGTATTCGTTCGCTCACGAACTGTATACATAAGAGGCGGTTGTCGCTGTTTGAGCGACGCTGTTCAGGTTGCTCACATCGCTGGTCGTATTTTTGTGGCAGATAGACTCATTCTCTCACGAACTCGATACTAAAGAGTTTGTTGTCGCTGTTTGAGCGATGGTGTTCATGTTACGCGCATCGCTGAGTGTATTTTTGCTGCAGATGGACTCCTTCGCTCACGAACTCGATACTAAAGAGGCGATTGTCGCTGATTGAGCGACGCTGTTCATGTTGCCCTCATCGCTTGACGGATTTTTGTTGCAGTTGGACTCGTTCGCTCACGAGCTGGATACAAAAGAGCCGGTTGTCGCTGTTTGAGCGACGCTGTTTATGTTGCTCACATCGCTGGACATATTTTTGTGGCAGATAGAGTCATTCTCTCACGAACTCGATACTAAAGAGTCTGTTGTCGCTGTTTGAGCGATGGTGTTCATGTTACGCGCATCGCTGAGTGTATTTTTGCTGCAGATGGACTCCTTCGCTCACGAACTCGATACTAAAGAGGCGATTGTCGCTGATTGAGCGACGCTGTTCATGTTGCCCTCGTCGCTTGACAGATTTTTGTTGCAGTTGGGCTCGTTCGCTCACGAACTGTATGCAAAAGGGGCGGTTGTCGCAGTTTGAGCGACGCTGTTCATGTTCCTCACATCGCTGGCCGTATTTTTGTGGCAGATAGACTCATTTTCTCACGAACTCGATACTAAAGAGTCTGTTGTCGCTGTTTGAGCGATGCTGTTCATGTTACGCGCATCGCTGAGTGTATTTTTGCTGCAGATGGACTCCATCGCTCCCGAACTCGATACTAAAGAGGCGATTGTCGCTGTTTGAGCGACGCTGTTCATGTTGCCCTCATCGCTTGACGGATTTTTGTTGCAGTAGGACTCGTTCGCTCACGAGCTGGATACAAAAGAGGCGGTTGCCGCTGTTTGAGCGACGCTGTTTATGTTGCTCACATCGCTGGACATATTTTTGTGGCAGATAGACTCATTATCTCACGAACTCGATACTAAAGAGTCTGTTGTCGCTGTTTGAGCGATGCTGATCATGTTACGCGCATCGCTGAGTGTATTTTTGCTGCAGATGGACTCCTTCGCTCCCGAACTCGATACTAAAGAGGCGATTATCGCTGTTTGCGCGACGCTGTTCATGTTGCGCTCATCGCTTGACGTATTTTTGAGGCAGATAGACTCACTCGCTCACGAACTCGATACTAAAGAGCTTGTTGTCGCTGTTTGAGCGACGCTGTTCATGTTGCGCTCATCGCTGGACGTATTTCTGTTCCAGTTGGAATCGTTCGCTTACAAACTCGATACTAAGGAGTGTACTCGTTGTTTGAGCGACGCTGTTCATGTAGCGAGTGTCGCTGGGCGTATTTTTGTGGCGGTTGGACTCGCTCGCTCACGACCTCGATACTAACGCGTCTGTTCTCGCTGTTAGAGCGACGCTGTTCATGTTGCGCGCATTGCTGGGCGTATTTTTGTTGCAGTTGGAATCGTTTGCTCACGAACTCGATACTAAAGAGTCTGCTCTCGCTGTTTGAGCGACGTTGTTGATGTTGCGCGCATCGCTAGGCAAAATTTCTTTCAGTTGAAATCGTCCGCTCACGAACTCTATACTAAAGAGTCTGTTCTCGCTGTTTGAGCGACGCTGTTCATGTTGCGCGCATCGCAGACCGTATTTTTGTTGCAGTTGGAATCGTTCACTCACGAACTCGATACTAAAGAGTCTGTTCTCGCTGTTTGAGCGACGCTGTTCTTGTTGCGCGCATTGCTGGGCGTGTTTTTGTTGCAGTTGGAACCATTCGCTCACGAACTGAATACTAAAGAGTCTTTTGTCGCTGTTTGAGCTACGCTGTTCATGTTGCGCGCATCGCAGGGCGTATTTTTGTTGCAGTTGGAATCGTTCGCTCACGAACTCGGTACTAAAGAGTCTGTTCTCACTGTTTGAGCGACGCTGTTCATTTTGCGCGCATCGCTGGGCGTATTCTTGTTGCAGTTGGAACCGTTAGCTCCCGAACTCGATGCTAAAGATTCCGTTGTAGCTTTTTGAGCGACGCTGTTCATGTTGCTCACATCGCTGGCCGTATTTTTGTGGCAGATAGACTCATTCTCTCACGAACTCGATACTAAAGAGTCTGTTGTCGCTGTTTGAGTGATGGTGTTCATGTTACGCGCATCGCTGAGTGTATTTTTGCTGTAGATGGACTCCTTCGCTCACGAACTCGATACTAAAGAGGCGATTGTCGCTGTTTGAGCGACGCTGTTCATGTTGCCCTCGTCGCTTAACGGATTTTTGTTGCAGTTGGACTCGTTCTCTCACGAACTGTATACAAAAGAGGCGGTTGTCGCTGTTTGAGCGACGCTGTTCATATTGCTCACATCGCTGGCCGTATTTTTGTTGCAGATAGACTCATTCTCTCACGAACTCAATACTAAAGAGTCTGTTGTCGCTGTTTAAGCGTTGCTGTTCATGTTACGCGCATCGCTGAGTGTATTTTTGCTGCACATGAACTCCTTCGCTCACGAACTCGATACTAAAGAGGCGATTGTCGCTGTCTGAGCGACGCTGTTCATGTTGCCCTCATCGCTTGACGGATTTTTGTTGCAGTTGGACTCGTTCGCTCACGAACTGTATACAAAAGAGGCGCTTGTCGCTGTTTGAGCGACGCTGCTCATGTTGCTCACATCGCTGGCCGTATTTTTGTTGCAGATAGACTCATTATCTCACGAACGCAATACTAAAGAGTCTGTTGTCGCTGTTTGAGCGTAGTGTTCATGTTACGCGCATCGCTGAGTGTAGTTTTGCTGCAGATGGACTCCTTCGCTCACGAATTCGATACTAAAGAGGCGATTGTCGCTGTTTGAGCGACGCTGTTCATGTTGCCCTCATCGCTTGACGGGTTGTTGTTGCAGTTGGACTCGTTCGCTCACGAGCTGGTACAAAAGAGGCGGTTGTCGCTGTTTGAGCGACGCTGTTTATGTTGCTCACATCGCTGGACATATTTTTGTGGCAGATAGACTTATTCTCTCACGAACTCAATACTAAAGACTCTGTTGTCGCTGTTTGAGCGATGCTGTTCATGTTATGCATATTGCTGAGTGTATTTTTGTTGCAGATGGACTCCTTCGCTCATGAACTCGATACTAAAGAAGCAGTTGTCGCTGTTTGCGCGACGCTGTTCATGTTGCTCACATCGCTGGACGTATTTTTGTGGCAGATAGACTCATTCGCTCAAGAACTTGATACTAAAGAGCTTGTTGTCGCTGTTTGAGCGACGCTGTTCATGTTGCGCTCATCGCTGGACGTATTTCTGTTCCAGTTGGAATCGTTCCTTACAAACTCGATACTAAGGAGTGTACTCGTTGTTTGAGCGACGCTGTTCATGTTGCGAGTGTCTCTGGGCGTATTTTTGTTGCTGTTGGACTCGTTCGCTCACGACCTCGATACTAACGCGTCTGTTCTCGCTGTTATAGCGACGCTGTTCACGTTGCGCGCATCGCTAGGCGTATTTTTGTTGCAGTTGGAATCGTTCGCTCAGGAACTCGATACTAAAGAGTCTGTTCTCGCTGTTTGAGCGACGTTGTTCATGTTGCGCGCATCGCTGGGCATAATTTTCTTTCAGTTGAAATCGTTCGCTCACGAACTCTATACTAAAGAGTCTTTTCTCGCTGTTTGAGCGACGCTGTTCATGTTGCGCGCATCGCAGGGCGTATTTTTGTTGCAGTTGGAATCGTTCACTCACGAACTCGATACTAAAGAGTGTTCTCGCTGTTTGAACGACGCTGTTCATGTTGCGCGCATCGCATGGCGTATTTTTGTTGCAGCAGGAATCGTTCACTGACGAACTCGATAATAAAGTTTTTTCTCGCTGTTTGAGCGACGGTGTTCATGTTGCGCGCATCGCAGGGCGTATTTTTTTTGCAGTTGGAATCGTTCGCTCACGAATTCGATACTAAAGAGTGTTCTCGCTTTTTGAGCGACGCTGTTCATGTTGCGCGCATCGTAGTGCGTATTTTAGTTGCAGTTGGAATCGTTCACTCACGAACTCGATACTAAAGAGTCTGTTCTCGCTGTTTGAGCGACGCTGTTCTTGTTGCGCGCATTGCTGGGCGTATTTTTGTTGCAGTTGGAATCGTTCACTCACGAACTCGATACTAAAGAGTCTGTTCTCGCTGTTTGAGCGACGTTGTTCATGTTGCGCGCATCGCAGGGTGTATTTTTGTTGCAATTGGAATCGTTCGCTCACGAACTCGATACTAAAGAGTCTGTTCTCGCTGTTTGAGCGACGTTGTTCATGTTGCGCGCATCGCAGGGTGTATTTTTGTTGCAGTTGGAATCGTTCGCTCACGAACTCGATACTGAAGAGTGTTCTCGCTGTTTGAGCGACGTTGTTCATGTTGCGCGCATCGCAGGGTGTATTTTTGTTGCAGTTGGAATCTTTCGCTCACGAACTCGATACTAAAGAGTCTGTTCTCGCTGTTTGAGCGATGTTGTTCATGTTGCGCGCATCGCAGGGCGTATTTTTGTTGCATTTGAAATTGTTCAATCACGAACTCGATACTAAAGAGTCTGTTCTCGCTGTTTGAGCGACGCTGTTCTTGTTGCGCGCATCGCTGGGCATAATTTTCTTTCAGTTGAAATCGTTCGCTCACGAACTCGATAATAAAGAGTCTGTTCTCGCTGTTTGAGCGACGCTGTTCATGTTGCGCGCATCGCAGGGCGTATTTTTGTTGCAGTTGGAATCGTTCACTCACGAACTCAATCATAAAGAGTTTTTTCTCGCTGTTTGAGCGACGCTGTTCATGTTGCGCGCATCGCAGGGCGTATTTTTGTTGCAGTTGGAATCGTTCGCTCACGAACTCGATACTGAAGAGTGTTCTCGCTGTTTGAGCGACGTTGTTCATGTTGCGCGCATCGCAGGGTGTATTTTTGTTGCAGTTGGAATCGTTCGCTCACGAACTCGATACTGAAGAGTGTTCTCGCTGTTTGAGCGACGCTGTTCATGTTGCGCGCATCGCAGGGTGTATTTTTGTTGCAGTTGGAATCGTTCGCTCACGAACTCGATACTGAAGAGTGTTCTCGCTGTTTGAGCGACGTTGTTCATGTTGCGCGCATCGCAGGGTGTATTTTTGTGGCAGTTGGAATCTTTCGCTCACGAACTCGATACTAAAGAGTCTGTTCTCGCTGTTTGAGCGATGTTGTTCTTGTTGCGCGCATCGCTGGGCATAATTTTCTTTCAGTTGAAATCGTTCGCTCACGAACTCGATAATAAAGAGTCTGTTCTCGCTGTTTGAGCGACGCTGTTCATGTTGCGCGCATCGCTGGGCGTATTTTTGTTGCATTTGAAATTGTTCAATCACGAACTCGATACTAAAGAGTCTGTTCTCGCTGTTTGAGCGACGCTGTTCTTGTTGCGCGCATCGCTGGGCATAATTTTCTTTCAGTTGAAATCGTTCGCTCACGAACTCGATAATAAAGAGTCTGTTCTCGCTGTTTGAGCGACGCTGTTCATGTTGCGCGCATCGCAGGGCGTATTTTTGTTGCATTTGAAATTGTTCAATCACGAACTCGATACTAAAGAGTCTGTTCTCGCTGTCTGAGCGACGCTGTTCTTGTTGCGCGCATCGCTGGGCATAATTTTCTTTCAGTTGAAATCGTTCGCTCACGAACTCGATAATAAAGAGTCTGTTCTCGCTGTTTGAGCGACGCTGTTCATGTTGCGCGCATCGCTGGGCGTATTTTTGTTGCAGTTGAAATCGTTCGCTCACGAACTCGATACTAAAGAGTTTGTTCTCGCTGTTTGAGCGACGTTGTTCATGTTGCGCGCATCGCAGGGCGTATTTTTGTTGCAGTTGGAATCGTTCGCTCACGAACTCGATAATAAAGAGTCTGTTCTCGCTGTTTGAGCGACGCTTTTCATGTTGCTCTGATCGCTGAGCGTATTTGTGTTGCAGTTGGAATCGTTCGCTCATGAACTCGTTGCTAAAGCGTCTGTTCTCGCTGTTTGAGCGACGCTGTTCTTGTTGCGTGCTTCGCTGGAAGTATTTTTGTTGCAGTTGGAATCGTTCGCTCACGCACTCGATACTAAAGAGTCTGTTGTCGCTGCTTGAGCGACGCAGTTCATGATGCGCGCATAGCTGGGCGTATTTTTTTTGCAGTTGGAATCGGTTCGCTCACGAACTCGATACTAAAGAGTCTGTTGTCGACTGTTTGAGCGACGCTGTTCATGTTGCGCGCATCGCAGGGCGTATTTTTTGTTGCAGTTGGAACCGTTCGCTCACGAACTCGATACTAAAGAGTCTGTTCTCACTGTTTGAGCGACGCTGTTCATGTTGCGCGCATCGCTGGGCGTATTTTTGTTGCAGTTGGAACCGTTCGCTCCCGAACTCGATGCTAAAGATTCCGTTGTCGCTTTTTGAGCGACGCTGTTCATGTTGTTCTCATCGCTGGACGTATTTTTTTGGCAGCTGGACTCCTTCGCTCACGCGCTCTATACTAAAGAGTCTGTTGTCGCTGCTTGAGCGACACAGTTCATGTTGCGCGCCTCGCTGGGAGTACTTTTGTTTCAGATGGACTCCTTCGCTCACAAACTCAATACTAAAGAGTCTGTTGTCGTTGTTTGAGCGACGAAGTTCATGTTGCGCTCATGGCTGGACGTATTTTTGCTGCAGTCGGACTCGTTCGCTCGCGAAGTCGATACTAAAGAGTCTGTTGCCGCTGTTTGAGCGATGTTGTTCATGTTGCGCGTATCGCAGGGCGTATTTTTGTTGCAGATGAACTCCTTCGCTCATGAACTCGATATGAAAGAGGCGGTTCTCGCTGTTTCAGCGACGCTGTTCATGTTGCGCGTATCGCTTGAGATATTTTTGTTGCAGTTGAACTCGTGCGCTCACGAACTAGATAATAAAGAGTCGCTATTTGAGCGAGACTGTTCATGTTGTGCTCATCGCTGGACGTATTTTTCTAGCAGCCGGACTCCTTCGCTCACGACCTCGATATTAAAGAGTCTGTTGTCGCTGTTTGAGAGATGCTGTTCGTGTTGCGCGCATCGCTGGGCCTATTTTTGTTGCAGATGGATTCCTTCGCTCACGAACTGGTTACTAAAGAGGCGGCGGTCGCTGTTTGAGCGACGCTGTTCATGTTGCGCGCATCGCGTGAGCGTATTTTTGCTGCAGATGGAGTCGTTCGCTCACGTACTCGATAATAAAGAGGCGATTGTCGCTGTTTGAGCGACGCTGTTCATGTTGCCCTCATCGCTTGACGGAATTTTGTTGCAGTTGGACTCGTTCGCTCACGAGCTGGATACGAAAGAGGCGGTTGTCGCGGTTTGAGCGACGCTGTTTATGTTGCTCACATCGCTGGACATATTTTTGTGGCAGATAGACTCATTCGCTCACGAACTCGTACTAAGGAGTCTGTTGTCGCTGTTTGAGCGATGCTGTTCATGTTATGCATATTGCTGAGTGCATTTTTGTTGCAGATGGACTCCTTCGCTCACGAACTCGATACTAAAGAGGCGGTTGTCGCTGTTTGCGCGACGCTGTTCATGTTGCGCTCATCGCTTGAAGTATTTTTGTTGCAGTTGGACTCGTTCGCTAACGAGCTGGATACAAAAGGGGCGGTTGTCGCTGTTTGAGCGACGCTGTTCATGTTGCGCTCATCGCTGGACGTATTTCTGTTCCAGTTGGAATCGTTCGCTTACAAACTCGATACTAAGGAGTGTACTCGTTGTTTGAGCGACGTTGTTCATGTTGCGCGCATCGCTGGGCGTATTTTTGTTGCAGTTGGAATCGTTCGCTCACGAACTCGATACTAAAGAGTCTGTTCTCGCTGTTTGAACGACGTTGTTCATGTTGCGCGCATCGCTGGGCATATTTTTCTTTCAGTTGAAATCGTTCGCTCACGAACTCTATACTAAAGTCTGTTCTCGCTGTTTGAGCGACGCTGTTCTTGTTGCGCGCATCGCTGGTGATAATTTTCTTTCAGTTGAAATCGTTCGCTCACGAACTCTATACTAAATTGTCTGTTCTCGCTGTTTGAGCGACGTTGTTCATGTTGCGCGCATCGCTGGGCATAATTTTCTTTGGCAGTTGAAAGTCGTTCGCTCACGAACTCTATACTAAAGAGTCTGTTCTCGCTGTTTGAGCGACGCTGTTCTTGTTGCGCGCATCGCTGGGAATATTTTTGCTTTCAGTTGAAATCGTTCGCTCACGAAATCTGTACTAAAGAGTCTGTTCTCGCTGTTCGAGCGACGCTGTTCATGTTGCGCGCATCGCTGGGCATAATTTTCTGTTGCAGTTGAAATCGTTCGCTCACGAACTCTGTAGCTAAAGAGTCTGTTCTCGCTGTTTGAGCGACGCTGTTCATGTTCCTCACATCGCTGGCCGTATTTTTGTGGCAGATAGACTCATTTTCTCACGAACTCGATACTAAAGAGTCTGTTGTCGCTGTTTGAGCGATGCTGTTCATGTTACGCGCATCGCTGAGTGTATTTTTGCTGCAGATGGACTCCATCGCTCCCGAACTCGATACTAAAGAGGCGATTGTCGCTGTTTGAGCGACGCTGTTCATGTTGCCCTCATCGCTTGACGGATTTTTGTTGCAGTAGGACTCGTTCGCTCACGAGCTGGATACAAAAGAGGCGGTTGCCGCTGTTTGAGCGACGCTGTTTATGTTGCTCACATCGCTGGACATATTTTTGTGGCAGATAGACTCATTATCTCACGAACTCGATACTAAAGAGTCTGTTGTCGCTGTTTGAGCGATGCTGATCATGTTACGCGCATCGCTGAGTGTATTTTTGCTGCAGATGGACTCCTTCGCTCCCGAACTCGATACTAAAGAGGCGATTATCGCTGTTTGCGCGACGCTGTTCATGTTGCGCTCATCGCTTGACGTATTTTTGAGGCAGATAGACTCACTCGCTCACGAACTCGATACTAAAGAGCTTGTTGTCGCTGTTTGAGCGACGCTGTTCATGTTGCGCTCATCGCTGGACGTATTTCTGTTCCAGTTGGAATCGTTCGCTTACAAACTCGATACTAAGGAGTGTACTCGTTGTTTGAGCGACGCTGTTCATGTAGCGAGTGTCGCTGGGCGTATTTTTGTGGCGGTTGGACTCGCTCGCTCACGACCTCGATACTAACGCGTCTGTTCTCGCTGTTAGAGCGACGCTGTTCATGTTGCGCGCATTGCTGGGCGTATTTTTGTTGCAGTTGGAATCGTTTGCTCACGAACTCGATACTAAAGAGTCTGCTCTCGCTGTTTGAGCGACGTTGTTGATGTTGCGCGCATCGCTAGGCAAAATTTCTTTCAGTTGAAATCGTCCGCTCACGAACTCTATACTAAAGAGTCTGTTCTCGCTGTTTGAGCGACGCTGTTCATGTTGCGCGCATCGCAGACCGTATTTTTGTTGCAGTTGGAATCGTTCACTCACGAACTCGATACTAAAGAGTCTGTTCTCGCTGTTTGAGCGACGCTGTTCTTGTTGCGCGCATTGCTGGGCGTGTTTTTGTTGCAGTTGGAACCATTCGCTCACGAACTGAATACTAAAGAGTCTTTTGTCGCTGTTTGAGCTACGCTGTTCATGTTGCGCGCATCGCAGGGCGTATTTTTGTTGCAGTTGGAATCGTTCGCTCACGAACTCGGTACTAAAGAGTCTGTTCTCACTGTTTGAGCGACGCTGTTCATTTTGCGCGCATCGCTGGGCGTATTCTTGTTGCAGTTGGAACCGTTAGCTCCCGAACTCGATGCTAAAGATTCCGTTGTAGCTTTTTGAGCGACGCTGTTCATGTTGCTCACATCGCTGGCCGTATTTTTGTGGCAGATAGACTCATTCTCTCACGAACTCGATACTAAAGAGTCTGTTGTCGCTGTTTGAGTGATGGTGTTCATGTTACGCGCATCGCTGAGTGTATTTTTGCTGTAGATGGACTCCTTCGCTCACGAACTCG
Source organism: Amblyomma americanum (assembly GCA_030143305.2). Classification (NCBI taxonomy): domain Eukaryota; kingdom Metazoa; phylum Arthropoda; class Arachnida; order Ixodida; family Ixodidae; genus Amblyomma; species Amblyomma americanum. The sequence continues at coordinate 11,077 of JARKHS020011540.1, read as the reverse complement.
ATACTAAAGAGGCGATTGTCGCTGTTTGAGCGACGCTGTTCATGTTGCCCTCGTCGCTTAACGGATTTTTGTTGCAGTTGGACTCGTTCTCTCACGAACTGTATACAAAAGAGGCGGTTGTCGCTGTTTGAGCGACGCTGTTCATATTGCTCACATCGCTGGCCGTATTTTTGTTGCAGATAGACTCATTCTCTCACGAACTCAATACTAAAGAGTCTGTTGTCGCTGTTTAAGCGTTGCTGTTCATGTTACGCGCATCGCTGAGTGTATTTTTGCTGCACATGAACTCCTTCGCTCACGAACTCGATACTAAAGAGGCGATTGTCGCTGTCTGAGCGACGCTGTTCATGTTGCCCTCATCGCTTGACGGATTTTTGTTGCAGTTGGACTCGTTCGCTCACGAACTGTATACAAAAGAGGCGCTTGTCGCTGTTTGAGCGACGCTGCTCATGTTGCTCACATCGCTGGCCGTATTTTTGTTGCAGATAGACTCATTATCTCACGAACGCAATACTAAAGAGTCTGTTGTCGCTGTTTGAGCGTAGTGTTCATGTTACGCGCATCGCTGAGTGTAGTTTTGCTGCAGATGGACTCCTTCGCTCACGAATTCGATACTAAAGAGGCGATTGTCGCTGTTTGAGCGACGCTGTTCATGTTGCCCTCATCGCTTGACGGGTTGTTGTTGCAGTTGGACTCGTTCGCTCACGAGCTGGGTACAAAAGAGGCGGTTGTCGCTGTTTGAGCGACGCTGTTTATGTTGCTCACATCGCTGGACATATTTTTGTGGCAGATAGACTTATTCTCTCACGAACTCAATACTAAAGACTCTGTTGTCGCTGTTTGAGCGATGCTGTTCATGTTATGCATATTGCTGAGTGTATTTTTGTTGCAGATGGACTCCTTCGCTCATGAACTCGATACTAAAGAAGCAGTTGTCGCTGTTTGCGCGACGCTGTTCATGTTGCTCACATCGCTGGACGTATTTTTGTGGCAGATAGACTCATTCGCTCAAGAACTTGATACTAAAGAGCTTGTTGTCGCTGTTTGAGCGACGCTGTTCATGTTGCGCTCATCGCTGGACGTATTTCTGTTCCAGTTGGAATCGTTCCTTACAAACTCGATACTAAGGAGTGTACTCGTTGTTTGAGCGACGCTGTTCATGTTGCGAGTGTCTCTGGGCGTATTTTTGTTGCTGTTGGACTCGTTCGCTCACGACCTCGATACTAACGCGTCTGTTCTCGCTGTTATAGCGACGCTGTTCACGTTGCGCGCATCGCTAGGCGTATTTTTGTTGCAGTTGGAATCGTTCGCTCAGGAACTCGATACTAAAGAGTCTGTTCTCGCTGTTTGAGCGACGTTGTTCATGTTGCGCGCATCGCTGGGCATAATTTTCTTTCAGTTGAAATCGTTCGCTCACGAACTCTATACTAAAGAGTCTTTTCTCGCTGTTTGAGCGACGCTGTTCATGTTGCGCGCATCGCAGGGCGTATTTTTGTTGCAGTTGGAATCGTTCACTCACGAACTCGATACTAAAGAGTGTTCTCGCTGTTTGAACGACGCTGTTCATGTTGCGCGCATCGCATGGCGTATTTTTGTTGCAGCAGGAATCGTTCACTGACGAACTCGATAATAAAGTTTTTTCTCGCTGTTTGAGCGACGGTGTTCATGTTGCGCGCATCGCAGGGCGTATTTTTTTTGCAGTTGGAATCGTTCGCTCACGAATTCGATACTAAAGAGTGTTCTCGCTTTTTGAGCGACGCTGTTCATGTTGCGCGCATCGTAGTGCGTATTTTAGTTGCAGTTGGAATCGTTCACTCACGAACTCGATACTAAAGAGTCTGTTCTCGCTGTTTGAGCGACGCTGTTCTTGTTGCGCGCATTGCTGGGCGTATTTTTGTTGCAGTTGGAATCGTTCACTCACGAACTCGATACTAAAGAGTCTGTTCTCGCTGTTTGAGCGACGTTGTTCATGTTGCGCGCATCGCAGGGTGTATTTTTGTTGCAATTGGAATCGTTCGCTCACGAACTCGATACTAAAGAGTCTGTTCTCGCTGTTTGAGCGACGTTGTTCATGTTGCGCGCATCGCAGGGTGTATTTTTGTTGCAGTTGGAATCGTTCGCTCACGAACTCGATACTGAAGAGTGTTCTCGCTGTTTGAGCGACGTTGTTCATGTTGCGCGCATCGCAGGGTGTATTTTTGTTGCAGTTGGAATCTTTCGCTCACGAACTCGATACTAAAGAGTCTGTTCTCGCTGTTTGAGCGATGTTGTTCATGTTGCGCGCATCGCAGGGCGTATTTTTGTTGCATTTGAAATTGTTCAATCACGAACTCGATACTAAAGAGTCTGTTCTCGCTGTTTGAGCGACGCTGTTCTTGTTGCGCGCATCGCTGGGCATAATTTTCTTTCAGTTGAAATCGTTCGCTCACGAACTCGATAATAAAGAGTCTGTTCTCGCTGTTTGAGCGACGCTGTTCATGTTGCGCGCATCGCAGGGCGTATTTTTGTTGCAGTTGGAATCGTTCACTCACGAACTCAATCATAAAGAGTTTTTTCTCGCTGTTTGAGCGACGCTGTTCATGTTGCGCGCATCGCAGGGCGTATTTTTGTTGCAGTTGGAATCGTTCGCTCACGAACTCGATACTGAAGAGTGTTCTCGCTGTTTGAGCGACGTTGTTCATGTTGCGCGCATCGCAGGGTGTATTTTTGTTGCAGTTGGAATCGTTCGCTCACGAACTCGATACTGAAGAGTGTTCTCGCTGTTTGAGCGACGCTGTTCATGTTGCGCGCATCGCAGGGTGTATTTTTGTTGCAGTTGGAATCGTTCGCTCACGAACTCGATACTGAAGAGTGTTCTCGCTGTTTGAGCGACGTTGTTCATGTTGCGCGCATCGCAGGGTGTATTTTTGTGGCAGTTGGAATCTTTCGCTCACGAACTCGATACTAAAGAGTCTGTTCTCGCTGTTTGAGCGATGTTGTTCTTGTTGCGCGCATCGCTGGGCATAATTTTCTTTCAGTTGAAATCGTTCGCTCACGAACTCGATAATAAAGAGTCTGTTCTCGCTGTTTGAGCGACGCTGTTCATGTTGCGCGCATCGCTGGGCGTATTTTTGTTGCATTTGAAATTGTTCAATCACGAACTCGATACTAAAGAGTCTGTTCTCGCTGTTTGAGCGACGCTGTTCTTGTTGCGCGCATCGCTGGGCATAATTTTCTTTCAGTTGAAATCGTTCGCTCACGAACTCGATAATAAAGAGTCTGTTCTCGCTGTTTGAGCGACGCTGTTCATGTTGCGCGCATCGCAGGGCGTATTTTTGTTGCATTTGAAATTGTTCAATCACGAACTCGATACTAAAGAGTCTGTTCTCGCTGTCTGAGCGACGCTGTTCTTGTTGCGCGCATCGCTGGGCATAATTTTCTTTCAGTTGAAATCGTTCGCTCACGAACTCGATAATAAAGAGTCTGTTCTCGCTGTTTGAGCGACGCTGTTCATGTTGCGCGCATCGCTGGGCGTATTTTTGTTGCAGTTGAAATCGTTCGCTCACGAACTCGATACTAAAGAGTTTGTTCTCGCTGTTTGAGCGACGTTGTTCATGTTGCGCGCATCGCAGGGCGTATTTTTGTTGCAGTTGGAATCGTTCGCTCACGAACTCGATAATAAAGAGTCTTTTCTCGCTGTTTGAGCGACGCTTTTCATGTTGCTCTGATCGCTGAGCGTATTTGTGTTGCAGTTGGAATCGTTCGCTCATGAACTCGTTGCTAAAGCGTCTGTTCTCGCTGTTTGAGCGACGCTGTTCTTGTTGCGTGCTTCGCTGGAAGTATTTTTGTTGCAGTTGGAATCGTTCGCTCACGAACTCGATACTAAAGAGTCTGTTCTCACTGTTTGAGCGATGCTGTTCATGATGCGCGCATAGCTGGGCGTATTTTTTTTGCAGTTGGAATCGTTCGCTCACGAACTCGATACTAAAGAGTCTGTTCTGACTGTTTGAGCGACGCTGTTCATGTTGCGCGCATAGCTGGGCGTATTTTTTTTTGCAGTTGGAACCGTTCGCTCACGAACTCGATACTAAATAGTATGTTCTCGCTGTTCGAGCGACGCTGTTCATGTTGCGCGCATCGCTGGGCGTATTTTTTGCAGTTGGAACCATTCGCTCACGAACTGGATACTAAAGATTCCGTTGTCGCTTTTTGAGCGACGCTGTTCATGTTGTTCTCATCCCTGGACGTATTTTTTTGGCAGCTGGACTCCTTCGCTCACGCACTCTATACTAAAGAGTCTGTTGTCGCTGCTTGAGCGACACAGTTCATGTTGCGCGCCTCGCTGGGAGTATTTTTGTTTCAGATGGACTCCTTCGCTCACAAACTCAATACTAAAGAGTCTGTTGTCGTTGTTTGAGCGACGAAGTTCATGTTGCGCTCATGGCTGGACGTATTTTTGTTGCAGTCGGACTCGTTCGCTCGCGAAGTCGATACTAAAGAGTCTGTTGCCGCTGTTTGAGCGATGTTGTTCATGTTGCGCGTATCGCAGGGCGTATTTTTGTTGCAGATGAACTCCTTCGCTCATGAACTCGATATGAAAGAGGCGGTTCTCGCTGTTTCAGCGACGCTGTTCATGTTGCGCATATCGCTTGAGATATTTTTGTTGCAGTTGAAATCGTGCGCTCACGAACTAGATAATAAAGAGTCGCTATTTGAGCGACACTGTTCATGTTGTGCTCATCGCTGGACGTATTTTTCTAGCAGCCGGACTCCTTCGCTCACGATCTCGATATTAAAGAGTCTGTTGTCGCTGTTTGAGAGATGCTGTTCGTGTTGCGCGCATCGCTGGGCCTATTTTTGTTGCAGATGGATTCCTTCGCTCACGAACTGGATACTAAAGAGGCGGCGCTCGCTGTTCATGTTGCGCTCATTTGTGACGTATTTTTGTTGCAGTTGGAGTAGTTCGCTCACGAACTGTATACAAAAGAGGCGGTTGTCACTGTTTGAACGACGCTGTTCATGTTGCTCACATCGCTGGCCGTATTTTTGTGGCAGATAGACTCATTCTCTCACGAACTCGATACTAAAGAGTCTGTTGTCGCTGTTTGAGCGATTCTGTTCATGTTACGCGCATCGCTGAGTGTATTTTTGCTGCAGATGGACTCCTTCGCTCACGTACTCGATAATAAAGAGGCGATTGTCGCTGTTTGAGCGACGCTGTTCATGTTGCCCTCATCGCTTGACGAATTTTGTTGCAGTTGGACTCGTTCGCTCACGAGCTGGATACGAAAGAGGCGGTTGTCGCGGTTTGAGCGACGCTGTTTATGTTGCTCACATCGCTGGACATATTTTTGTGGCAGATAGACTCATTCGCTCACGAACTCGTACTAAGGAGTCTGTTGTCGCTGTTTGAGCGATGCTGTTCATGTTATGCATATTGCTGAGTGCATTTTTGTTGCAGATGGACTCCTTCGCTCACGAACTCGATACTAAAGAGGCGGTTGTCGCTGTTTGCGCGACGCTGTTCATGTTGCGCTCATCGCTTGAAGTATTTTTGTTGCAGTTGGACTCGTTCGCTAACGAGCTGGATACAAAAGGGGCGGTTGTCGCTGTTTGAGCGACGCTGTTCATGTTGCGCTCATCGCTGGACGTATTTCTGTTCCAGTTGGAATCGTTCGCTTACAAACTCGATACTAAGGAGTGTACTCGTTGTTTGAGCGACGTTGTTCATGTTGCGCGCATCGCTGGGCGTATTTTTGTTGCAGTTGGAATCGTTCGCTCACGAACTCGATACTAAAGAGTCTGTTCTCGCTGTTTGAACGACGTTGTTCATGTTGCGCGCATCGCTGGGCATATTTTTCTTTCAGTTGAAATCGTTCGCTCACGAACTCTATACTAAAGTCTGTTCTCGCTGTTTGAGCGACGCTGTTCTTGTTGCGCGCATCGCTGGTGATAATTTTCTTTCAGTTGAAATCGTTCGCTCACGAACTCTATACTAAATTGTCTGTTCTCGCTGTTTGAGCGACGTTGTTCATGTTGCGCGCATCGCTGGGCATAATTTTCTTTCAGTTGAAATCGTTCGCTCACGAACTCTATACTAAAGAGTCTGTTCTCGCTGTTTGAGCGACGCTGTTCTTGTTGCGCGCATCGCTGGGAATATTTTTCTTTCAGTTGAAATCGTTCGCTCACGAAATCTGTACTAAAGAGTCTGTTCTCGCTGTTCGAGCGACGCTGTTCATGTTGCGCGCATCGCTGGGCATAATTTTCTTTCAGTTGAAATCGTTCGCTCACGAACTCTGTACTAAAGAGTCTGTTCTCGCTGTTTGAGCGACGCTGTTCTTGTTGCGCGCATCGCTGGGCATAATTTTCTTTCAGTTGAAATCGTTCGCTCACGACCTCTATACTAAAGAGTCTGTTCTCGCTGTTTGAGCGACGCTGTTCATGTTGCGCGCATCGCTGGGCATAATTTTGTCTCAGTTGAAATCGTTCGCTCACGAACTCTATACTAATGAGTCTGTTCTCGCTGTTCGAGCGACGTTGTTCATGTTGCGCGCATCGCTGGGCATAATTTTCTTTCAGTTGAAATCGTTCGCTCACGAACTCTATACTAAAGAGTCTGTTCTCGCTGTTTGAGCGACGCTGTTCTTGTTGCGCGCATCACTGTGCATAATTTTCTTTCAGTTGAAATCGTTCGCTCACGAACTCTATACTAAAGAGTCTGTTCTCGCTGTTCAAGCGACGCTTTTCATATTGCGCGCATCGCTGGGCGTATTTTTGTTGCAGTTGGAATCGTTCGCTCATGAACTCGATACTAAAGAGTCTGTTCTCGCTGTTTGAGCGACGTACAGTACTCACGGATTGAAATAGGACATTCGGAGCGCTAGCCTTGCAGTGCCACGCAGGCATGTGGTAAACCACAGGCCGGCTGATTGGCTACTGGAAGGAACAATTCTGCTTTGTAGATGTTCTCCCTCTCACGCCATACCACAATGCACCACCTTGGTTCCATGAGCGTCTACGGGCAGCGCTCCATGAAGCGACGGCCACGCGCTCCGAATGTCCTATTTCAATCCGTGAGTACTGTACATGTTGCGCGCATCGCTGGGCGTATTTGTGTTGCAGTTGGAATCGTTCGCTCATAAACTCGATGCTAAAGCGTCTGTTCTCGCTGTTTGAGCGACGCTGTTCATGTTGCGCGCATCGCTGGGCGTATTTTTTGCAGTTGGAACCGTTCGCTCACGAACTCGATACTAAAGAGTCTGTTCTCGCTGTTTGAGTGACGTTGTTCATGTTGCGCGCATCACTGGACGTATTTTTGTTGCAGTTGGACTCGTTCGCTCATGAACTCAATAGTAAAGAGTCGGTTCTCGCTCTTTCAGCGACGCGGTTCATGTTGCGCGCATCGCAGAGCGTATTTTTGTTGCAGTTGAATCCTTCGCTCACTGACTCAATACTAGAGGGGCGGTGTTTCGCTGTTTGAGCGACACCAAACCACCATGATTCCTTCGGAACTCTGCTTTTCAAAGATAATTAATCAATCTTTTATTTTTCATTGGAATGCCCGTGGACTCGAGTTCCAGAATTCGAATATTCCTCACAATGTGCACGAAAACCTATTGAGAGCATTGGACCCCGGACTGAGCCTCCGTCTTACATGTGACCTAGTGTTTTGCGAAGCAACATTGCTTTGCCGTTATGGCTCGGCGTTGCCTTACCAAATCATTATGCTTTTCGGACCGGGATGGCCGACAGCCGTTCCTCTGTAACTTTGTCCGCGAAGAAACAATCCGTCATCTACTGTGTGAGTGCCCTACATTTGTGAACGATACACGTAAGCTGTGTTGTGCTCTGGAGCACCCTGATTCTCGTTTCTTTCACAGAGGACAAGATCCTTGGTCCGTGGCCACAGCAGTCGACTGCCATCAAGGTTTACAAGGCACTGTTTTGTTTTTTACGAACGACTGGCTTTATTGACAGATTGTGACTGTGCTTTCCGTTCCTTCTCTGTTCCCTTCTCAATCCCCTAATTCTCTTCCGCAGTGCAGGGCAGCCAACCGGAAGCCTTTCTGGTTAACAACACTGCCTTCCTTTCTCCATCCAGCCACCCACCCACCCACCCACCCACCCGCACTCCCCCCTTCCCTCCCATCCATCCATCCACCCATCCATCCATGCACTCACCCCCACCCACTTATCAATCCGTCCGTCCGTCCGTCCGTCCGTCCGTCCGTCCGTCCGTCCGTCCGTCCGTCCGTCCGTCCGTCCATCCATCCATCCATCCTTCCATCCATCCATCCATCCATCCATCGATCCATCCATCCATCCATCCATCCATCCATCCATCCATCCATCCATCCATCCATCCATCCATCCATCCATCCATCCATCCATCCATCCATCCATCCATCCATCCATCCATCCATCCATCCATCCATCCATCCATCCATCCATCCATCCTCACGAGGATCACGCTTCAGAACCTCCTCCTTGCAAAATAAATAAACACCCGTATGATCACTGATGTCGCAGCATGCAATTCCTGTATGGATGAGTGGGGAGTGAATATTAGTTAAGAATAGATGATTGCATGTTTGAGAGGGGGGTTACACATGTTGAATTCTTTGATTCTTGATTCTTGGATTCTTGATTCTTTGTTCCAAACCGATGTCATCTATCTTGATTTTTCCAAAGCATTCGACCGTGTCCCACATCAACGTCTTATGTTCAAACTTTCAGGTCTTCACCTTCACCCACTTGTTCTAGACTGGATTCACAATTTTCTCACAGCTCGCTCTCAGTTCACCGTAATAGGCGGACTTCCTTCAAATTCTACTTCCGTCTCCTCCGGAGTACCACAGGGGTCTGTGTTGGGTCCGCTTCTCTTCTTAATATTTATTAACGACCTCCCACACAACATCTCATCCACCATCCGTCTTTTCGCAGATGACTGCCTTATCTACCGCCGTATAAATACTAAAGACGATCAAGCTGCCCTCCAAAACGATCTGAAGCTCATCGAAAATTGGTGCTCTTTGTGGATGATGGAACTGAACATTAGGAAGTGCAGTTTTATGCAAATTTCTCGGAAACGCTCCAATTTAACTTATCCTTACTCTTTATTTTCTGAGGACCTATTGCAAGTTGAATCTTATCGTTACCTTGGCATCACAATCAATAGCAAATTAACTTGGGTTGATCATATTACAAAAATCACGGCCGACGCTTCACGTACACTTGGTTTTATTAGAAGATCACTTCCCTCTTCCCCCGCTAACATACGTAAACTGGCATATGAAACTTTTGTCCGCAGTAGGCTGGAGTATGCATCCGCGATCTGGAGTCCTCATCAGTCCTACCTAACTAACATGCTCGAAGCCGTCCAGAACCGTGCAGCACGCTTCATATCGTCAACATACGACTTTCATTCCAGCGTAAGTTCCATTAAATCATCACTTGACCTCACTTCCTTAGCTCTCAGACGAAAAGTTGCGCGCCTTTGCTTGTTCCATAAGTTATACTTCAATTTCCCCTATCTCCGTGGTTCCCTCATATCTCCTCCCTTTCGTACATCGCGCCGCCTTTTTAATTCAAATAGCGTCCAACGACTTCATGGCTCCACCAATGCTTTCAACAAGTCCTTCTTTCCGACCGCAATTGAAGAATGGAACCTTCTGCCCGACTCACTAACAAATGTGCACGATGCGACAAGGTTTAAGGCGATGTTGTTAGATCACCTGGGTTGACATTTTTTTTTTTTCCTAACCTCTCGCCGACGTGTGTGGTTCTTGTGGCCTAAAGGCATTTTTACATGCACCGTTCTAACTATTCGCGTTCCTTGCTTCTCTTTATGTTCCTATATTGCATTGTTATATTTTTGTGACCTTTGTTTTTGTTTTTCCACATCAACCTTGTATACGCTCCCCCCTTATGTAATACCCCGACAGGGGCCTTTAAGGGACAATAAATGATGATGATGATGATGATGAATTCGTGTTCACATTTGTAACACCACAGCATCGAAGTAAAACGTCAAAATCTGCACTGCTAATACTTTTGCATAACATATCTATATTCAAGTCCCCACCAATGATTACATTACGCTTATTCCTCGTCGCAAGATTTAAATAAGATTCCATCATTTCAAGAAACGAGCCCAAATTGCCACACGGTGGCCTGTAAACCACAGACATTAAAGTGTTTCCTTATGTAACTTATAGAATTTCAACGACTACCAGCATGTAACAGATATCAGGAAAAATTTCACACTGAAAGTGTGCGCCAACAAGCCTCTATACAACCCCTCCACGAGAGGTTTTCCGACTTAAAGAAAACGTTGAAAACGAGAGAAATTCAAAGTTATTGCGTTCAGTCAGCCAAGTCTCCGAAATCATAACTGCATCAAAAGAGTACCAAAGCTGCCTAACAAAAGAGAGAATTCACCACGCTTATTTTTGACTGATCTAGCATTTAGGTGGAAGCACCTAAGTATGGAGAGGCTATCCAGTTCAAAGTACACAGTGATCTCGAGTGATTTGAACAATGTCACTTTCCCTTCGGCGAACAAGCACTTTGTCATTTCAACACCAAACTTGATATTGTTTGTCTTGGCCCACTCTTTAGTTTGCAGATGTAAGGATTTCGTTCTACGGGTAAGGTTCTCACATAAGTACAAATGTTTGAGCTTCTCTGCCAAAGATTTCTTGTTTTGAAGCTTTGGCCGCTTAGAGCTTGTCGGTGAAAGGGGACCATAATGGTATGTATCGTGGCCGCTTATGCAGGAAGTCGGTAGCATTCCACAATACCACTCTCACTAATCTCTGCGACAGTGATTCGTTTAGCCATTTCGTTAACTTTGACTAGGAGATTCTCATGCTCACTTTCATAACCACCATGAATTTCTACGTTCTTTTTCCGGCTTCGGAATTTCAGCTCGTCGAAATCAAGGTTGAGCTGGAAGAGTTGTTCGCAGAGCGTACTCTCGACCTGTGCGACTCCTTTCCGAAGGCGAGAGATTTCTTTTTCTTGACCATCCAGACGCTTCATGATTTCATCAAAGTGATCAGAAATTGTCTGAACGGACTGCTGAATGTTATCAGCT